>JAUELF010256897.1:0-11562 GCA_031471495.1 Clinocardium nuttallii
TCCGTTGAATTATTTTAATCTTGATAAAGACCAAGTGGTCGAAAATTCGTTAAATAAAGAGTTGTTATTATATATAGAGATTAAATTTCGTTTGAACGACGTGAACTATTGACGTCATTCACTAATGATGACGTCATATAACGCCGTAACTAAGACATCATTCATTTCTGCTTAACTAGCGCCAGCAACGTTACTATCTTCATTACTGAATGTTTATAGGCTTGTGTTTTATTACCAAGTCCACGTAGATATGTGGAAGTCGTTTAAATCCTGGCTTACTGAAACATTTTGTTGTTGTTTTGAAGTCGACGGTACGAATACAGATTCACCTCCCCCGTACAGAGTAGCAATAACAGAAGAGATCAATGAAGCATCAACTGAGAAACAAAACAATGCGCTGTCTGTAGCAAAACCTCGTACCATCGAAGTTAAAGAAGGGACGTATACTGATAGCACTGAAGAAACAGTTTTGAGGGAACTCACGAAACAGAATATAAAATGTGTCAAGGCTGGTCTATTAAGGAAGGAGACACATTCATACATCGAGCAACTCGGGTTGTCCGAGCATACTCATTCCAGTCATATAGGGGAATCCTTTATCACACGTAGAAAAGTAAGCTTCCCAAGTTTTTACCAAACGATAGAAACCCACCAAGGTAGACGATACGATTGGGGCGTCATTAATTCTTGGAGCAGACATATGGCAGAAGCCGAGGATGTAAATGGAACAACTTCTCGCCTATTTCGTGCAAATATAAATTTGGACAACATCGACATACCAATAGACGCAGAAAATATAAGATTACAGAAGTTCAAGGAGACTCGATCTAGTATGACAGGATTTCGGAAATTAAATGTCATCAGTTGTTGATAGACATGGCCGATCTTTGAAACGCAAAGCAGAATTTAAAATAGGACGAAAACATTGCTTTACAAAGTAAGTTTATTTCATCTTTATCAATGCGTCATGGCAAAAAAGTATGTTTATTTCATCTTTATCAATGCGTCACACGCTATGCAAATAATATAAGCCGTTCCACGATAAAACCAACATTATAGACTCTGTGTAATGTATTGACCTAGATCATGCTGCGAATGCTATTCCGGGCCGACACATTCCGTCTCAGGGAGATGGAGGTATAGAGTAATGATTCCTGTTACAGAAAATCCACAGGAGGAGAAAAGTTTCTGTCCTGGTTAGCCTGCGCGGCATGGTTAGGCTGATCCGGATCGATACATTACGCAGAGTCCACACTGTTGGTGTCTGCTCATATATGAACAGTGCAGATCTTTATAAGACTGTATGAATTTACAGCATAATGTGGCTCTGCACTCTTTAGCAAAGGGTCGATATGTCCCGTTTTCCACGGACATGCATGCTCATTAAAATTTAGATAACTACCAATTAACTTGCCTGTTAACCTTCAGTCTCATGCAGCCGACGTTTGGAGCCTGTGTCACCAGCATAGAGCCGTCTGATCAGCCTCTATACGGAGTATTGCCAAACCAGATATACTAAAATTTATAATGGACTCTTCCAAAAGCAATTGTGGACAATTCCATTTTAAAAGTATAGATTTTAAAAGGGCTAGCCATTGTATCCTAGACGTTACTGACATGAACTTTTAATTTAGTACTGAATTAGGAATTGATCTTTCCATTTCTTCAATGTCAAATGTGTCTGCTTTATGTGAGTACCAAGGTCAATGGATGCTGGAAGATATCAGTTTATATACGTCTAATAACAGTCTTATCAGTGGATGCTGGTAGATATCAGTTTATTTAAGTCTTATAACAGTACATGCTGGAAGATATCAGTTTATATACGTCTAATAACAGTCTTATCAGTGGATGCTGGTAGATATCAGTTTAAATAAGTCTTATAACAGTTCATGCAGGAAGATATCAGTTTAAATAAGTCTTATAACAGTTCATACTGGAAGATATCAGTTTATTTAAGTCTTATAACAGTTCATGCTGGAATATATCAGTTTAAATAAGTCTTATTCATGCTACAATTAACAACTTATTTAGCGTCACTTCATGTATCATTCGTTTAAGCAATTCGTATCTTTTCTTTTTAAATTCATGTCAAATAAATTATGTATACATACATGTATATATATTGCACTTTGTAAAGAACTGTTCAATCACCTTATGGAGAGGAAAAATATATATACGCGTTTAACTTTCGTGCCAATCCTTATCGCACTAAATGTATGTAACGTATATATAGTGTGCCTTACTATAGCGTATAAAATATGTTAACTCAACTGGCGTTAATAATATATCAACACTTTTTATGACTGTAGAAACTTTTCTTTTTCAGATAAAAATTGAGGACATTTATAAGTTAATACAACAAACAAGGGAGGTAACTATTGAGCAGAGAGGGAACAGAAGACTCATGCGATGCCTTATCTTACGTACATTTTGATGAAAAGAATTGAAAGCGTTTATAATACATATTCACTAGATTTATTTTGCACATGACGTGACGTTCATTGCGCACGTTGACATATTTAAATATAAAATGATAAAATACAAATAAACTATAATGTCCTTTATCCTTTAGCATTACTTCTTTTCACATTGTATCCAAGTTTTAAATATATAAATTACATTGTGACGAATCATGCATTTTTTTATGGTTAACAATACTGTCAGTAAATATCCCAATAATGTCTCATCACTCAACAGAGATATACAGACTTCTAATATGACAAATACAGACGATTTCCGATACAATAGAGAATAACAGAAAACATTACGGGAAATGGGTTGATTGTTTGGTGTTTTACACCGTTTTTCAAGAAATGTTCAGTCATATCAAGGCGTTTCCTAGATAAGTTACCATTACTACATGTCCATTTATCCTGGCACCAGTCAGGCAGTCGTAATGCTGACCCCGCAATCCTGAGCGCCCAAGAGGGCCGCCATTACTACCATTATTGAAGTATTTACGTGAAATGGACAAAATGCCCATACTGTCTTCCATTAAGTGTCAACATATATAAGTGTTCCTCTGTTTTCAATAGATATTTTGAATTGGTGGAGTGAAAAAAAAACACTTTTCTGTAAATAGGTTTATGAATCCGAATTCTTAGAAATGAATTATACATACTGGCCGCAAACATTGCAGGTGCTGATACTCGACCTACCTACGTCCTGTCGATCCAGATCTGCACTATGCATACATTATTGCATACACGTGTTAGCAGATTATATCAATTCCAAGACGTATATATTCTAATATGACTGAGTAGATGTACAGGCTGATGAACCTACATTATTCAGAATTGTAAACTTTTATCTGTTCGAATGCACGATCTTATATAAACATTAAAGAGATAAACAGATCCAGATTAAACTGCGCGGACATTTGACGAGTGTTCACGTATTTTGTTTAATCGAGACATAGCACCGATCAAGCCATGAGATTTTCCGATCCATACAGATTTAATTTAGACATATGCATTGTAATTAAGTACTTATTTTCTTTTTGCCTTATTTTGTGTTTTACGCCGGTTTCAACATTGTTTTAGTTATTCCACGTCGTTTCCCGGGTATGTTATCAGTACTACTGGTTTATTTACCCTGACACCAGTGAGTCAGTCGAAATGCTAACCTCGAAGTTCTCCGCGACAAGGAGGAAGTATTTTGCATCACCCGACCGGGGATCGAATAGATAAATGTAGTTCGTTGATACTACGTTTCACAAACGAGGTATAAGTTCAATAAATATATTTTAATCAGGAACCTAGATAGAAGTTGTATCCATGTTACATTTGACAATATTATATTTATTATTAAATGGACATAACAACAGGTTGCATTACAATGAAGAACACTTATCAGTACAAGTTATTTCCCTTGGTTATACCTCTAATTTATAGAACTTGTATAAGAATCCATGCAATAAACTGTGTTATACATGTAACTTCAAAATAGTAAGAGGAATCCGCTGGATGTGGTCGAGTGGTTAGCGTCAGGGATTTCGAAACAGGGTGTCCCTGGTTCGATCCCTAGTCGCGGCAATTTGGTCATGGTGGAGTGCCCTTGGGCAAGGCACATTTTCTAGCCTAGTACTGGTTTGTTTATCCAGGGATCATGAATAATTAAATCTAATTGTGCGCTAAATGACCTTAGCTGTCGGTGCGCCATAAAACAATATACATTTATTATTACAATTATTACAGACTCATTGATAAATGGACAAGTAGTTATGGTAACTTACACAGGAAATGCCTTTTCCCTCATACGACAATTCTGCAGCAGACAACATTGAACATATATTGTCAAAAAATAGAAAATCTCTATAATTGAATGGATAACCTATAATTAAAAGAGGAAAATGGTGAGGCAAATAGAAAATTGTTGTTTTGAGCAATTTCTTCTTTTGTCACCATGTTTTCAAAAAGTCATCTGCTGCAGATGTGTCAGAAAGCGTCTATATAAGGGAAAGGTTTAAAAAGCAAACTAACAAATAATAAAAACAAAAAAGGAATTGATTAGGAGGAGTTAACCCTATGTTGTGGGAAATCAATAAGAATCGTCTCACTGATTGATTTCTCTTAAGATAGAGTTAGAACCTCAAATAAAGGTTTTAGTATTTTAAATACTCACCTAATCTAGGGCTTGAATAATGTTGTTTTTATTTTTAGGAATACTGTGAGAGTGACAAAGTCAGCAGCTTTACAAGATATTTCATCCGGAAACAACAACACATATTTAGGGAAAAGAAACAAAGACTTCACGTTTAGTGACATTAAACCTATTAAAGTAGACTTTGTAGAGTGTAGTGCTCAGGGAAAAACACCTGGGGATGATGCGGATCTGAGCCAAGTAGAAGAATGGCTGTTAAACATAGCATAGATTTGTTTTTGAAAAAAATAATTGTCTTTGCAGCTCAAACTCTCATAAGCCATACAAATTGAAAATTGTAAATTTGGGAAATGCAATCGGTACTTTCATAAAGCAATGGGTGTATTTCATGATCTTTATTGGTTGATAAGCCCATTTGTAGTTCCACTGGCTACAAGCCAGTCCAGCTTATATCATGGTGACTATGTCTGTTGTGTGCGTCAGTGAAGTTATTGGCTTCAAATGACATCTTTGAAACCACTGCCTCTGAATGTCCTCGCATTCAATTTGTTCGGGTCAATGCAGAATTCTGGTTTCCAGGAGAAAAAAAACTTTGGCCTATTTTCAAATCAATTTGTAGAAATCTTCTTTGGATCCTCTATCAGATTCATTAAAGCCACATTGATTGATAAAAAAACATGGCCACCAGAGACGGGCAAATTTGTCTTATTTGTAGCGAAAACTTAAAAAAAGAAAGTATTAAACCATGTTTCAAAGAATTTTGTACTTTGATAGTCATTTTAGTGGATAAAAATATTAGAAATTTATAACCAAACTTCGAAGCTGATTTAGACATAGCTAGAATTATTATTATTTGTATTTTATTGTTAAATTTATTTTGTTAGTTAATTATCTAATACTCTTCAATTATTTTAGAATCTTCTGCTTTGAAAATGTATGAAGAAAAAATGTTACAACATGAATCTTTGAAGTGCTTTTTTTAAATACATAATTGTAAATATCTTAAACATTTGTGTTGTCTCAGCAGCAGATAACTTATTGGAAAGGTGTTTATTCACAAAAAATCATTGCTCCTATTTTCAATTTTTTTTTTTTAACCCTTTTACCCACATACAAGAAATCTGCTGCAGATAACTGAAAACATAAATAGCAAAAATATGGAAAGTCTCTTTCTATGAAAGTATAATTATTTAATAGAGATATAAACATTGTGGTTTAAGGAGAAATTGCTCAGTGTGGATAATTTGTTCTTTTGACACAATGTTTTTAAAAATTGTCTGCTACAGATGTGTTAGAATGTGTCAGCAAGTGGAACTTCTCGAGGGGTTTTAGGTTCAAAAGAATCTGCCTTAAGATAAGATTAGTTAATGTGTGTATCAATGTTTGCCATTATATGTTTGCATGATTGTCCAATATTTGATATTACTATGGATACATTTAAGGTAAACAATTAAATGAGATACATTAGAGCTATCAGATTGGCATCTGGGTCCTGATTTCATATTTGGCATTTGTCTTTTGCAGACTGGTTATTCAATTATGGATTCCTTTCTAATTTTGACTTTGGATAGATGTACGTCTGATAACATTACCACCATATCTGTCATTCTGCACCATTAGATGTATCTCAAGTGCAAGGAACACACCTGTGTATTTTGTATTAATTTTCGTTCGAAATAGAATAGTCTCTAAGATGTTTTGTTTTAAGATAGTTTGAGACAGAGCTCTAGATAAGGTGACTATTTTCATTCCAAAGACCTTATTTGACAAGCAAACACTATGTTGTGGGGACTCAAAAGAATCCGCTTAGTGCAACAATTCTTTTAAGTACCTATTACATAGGGATTGGTTGATTCATAAGAGAAATATATAGGTGACAAAGACCAGAATACTCCTTCTTATCTAATCCTCTGGTGTTGTCAAGGTCACATACTTTGAGACGTTGTGCTGTCTGTGGATAACTCTTGCTCTCAACTGCTTTTAGTTGGGATGAGTCAGAGAATAGTCTATTGGGTAACAGGTTAACCCTTTACCACATACAATAGCTCTGCAGCAGACAACTTTGAAACATCTAGTCAAAAATATGAAAAATGTCTACAAATGTCTATGGAATAGAGTTGCAAACATTCTGTCAATTTCACCATTTGACAAAATGTTTCTACTAGTGGGAAAGGATAACAGAAGGGAAGGTGGTGGTTTGTACTTGTCCAGGGAGGTATTTGTTCATAATAAACTTTTTAAATAAAAACCTAAGTTTGTACCTTATTTGGTGTTGTCTATCCTGATTTTCCCTTTTTAATACTACTTGACAATATTGACCTAATCTTTGACAAAATGTACAAGCATTACTTTTATGGCATACAAATGTTTTTCACCAAATTTAAACTGACAGTTGTATTTTCTTATATTTTTTCATGAAAGGAAATTAAATAGAAACATGTCATAAAAATATATACTTGTATTTCTCCCTTAATATTAGTAAGTAATACTCTTCACAGTGTACAAGGACTGGGTCATGTCATTCAATAACATACCTTTGAAGACTTCATAACGTATATGCCATAATTGCAGAATTTGCAAAAGTCTTTGGAGTCATTATCAGTTTCATGATGTTTTGTATGAGTAGATGACAATAAGGGAACAGTCTGTCTACTGTCAGATCATACCGATCTTTGTATATCATTGTCGCAAATTGACAAGCAATTGCTTCACGCTAAATAGTTGTAAGTAATTCTTGATACAAGATGTAAGCGCAATTGTTTGCATTAAGCTCATGAACATCATCTGCATTCTCTGCACATACTTGGGAGATACAATTGCTCAGCCTCTGACACGAAACCTACCAACCCATGAGTTGGAATGCTGCATTGGTTAATGGTACCGATAAACATTCTAAAGATGGACACAGAGAAAACTTAATACATGTAGTCAAATAAAAGTCTCTAGAATCAATTATCATGTCTGATTATTGTTCATCAATCACAACATTTGGTTCAATCTTATTGCGGCATCTATGTCTGGCTGTGTCATTGGGTATATTTCCCTAGCAATTATGAAAGAAGACAATCAAGGACTGGTGTTTTGACAGAATGGACGGCTGTGGCACCTTTGGCAGGGAAGCCTTTTAGGGAGTTCGAGAATTTGAAATTACATCCTCAGATTGTGCCATCAATGTTTCTCGTGTTTGGGTACTTTGAAAAGGAATTACTTTTTGAAGGTGCTGACGATTAGGGATAGTAACTCGGCCGGTACCATCTACATGGATAATATACTAGTGGTTCTGCCTTAACTCAAAAATCGATTAAGTACGTTCCCATCTCCCAGGGTGATTCCCCATTAAATTGTGTATATAGACATGATCTCCAGCCTGCAATGGTGGCAAACTACGAGTGTTCATTTCAACGTTCCCTTGAATGCCATTTCTCGATTTGATATCAACTCGGACCATGTTTTAGGGGAGAATATTTACCCATCAATATTGGAATGACATCACACGGGTCGTCAAAACCGGATCAATGGCTGGGATGCTTTTGTCTCGGGTCATCAGAAATACTCTCTGGAATGTATAAACATCCAGTGATCAAGTTGCCGTATTGTTGTCCATGAGCATGTGTTATACCGTTTTCACCGCCATCCCAGCCCCTCAGTTAGCGTGTGGGTTCGCAACTGATATAAGCCTATAACGAATCGTCACGCCTTAAATAAATATTGTGTCATCTCTGTTGTGAACTGTGGATTTCATCAGACGTCAACTCTTCATGGATTCCAAATGCCACAAACGTCTGGCGTGGTCTCTTAACAAGGCCCTCTGCACTTTATTCTGACCTGTATACCATAGGCCAGTTTGAAAACCTGTCAACATTGACTATATAGTCATTACTGATAGATGTGATGACAGTGAACACGTCTGGTCCCTGACCCTGCCAATATATACTGTGATATCAGGCCAATACGCAGGTCCATGGCACGTGCACGCAATACAGCGACTTCTTTGCTGGCTGCATTTAGTACTGTTTTGCGAAGAGCGTCATGATAAATGAATGGCAATTTTCTGGTTGTGGTCTACCGTCTGCCTTTGAGTGCCATCAGCTTTGCTGGTTACTACCATCATGGAACGCCATGTCATAATTGTGTTTTGACGGAATCGTTCGACTACGCCCATGCGACTTTCCCTCTCTAAACAGCATTAACTTTATCTTGCCAATAGACTGGAATGAGTACCGGCTTGTGGACAGCTTCTGGTGTAGCATAAGGATCAACATGGAGTTTGAGGGACTCGCACTTCATAAACGGCAAAGGTTGATGTTCGCAGACATTAAATGGCACCATAAAATCAAGGAGCCACACTTTCAGGGTATCAAAATGTTCATCTGTGGCACTCTTGAAAACCTGGAGGTCAAGTTGATGGAAAATTGGGGATGGAGTCGGTTGTCGTCTAGGCCAAGAGCAGGTGGGGCTTCACCGGAGTTTTCCATTGAGGCGGCCACGTTGTGCCATTACGGAACCCCTCCTCGGCCAACAGTATTGTTCGATGTTCGACAAAAATCATTGTCATAAATAGACTAACTGTCTATGTGAAAAAGCAGCCAGTGGCTTGGAAAAGCTTTTGTTTGGGAACAAGGTAACATGCGGGTAGGTGAACTGGTCATCGTGTTATGACTGAACACTGTTGAAAATGCCGTTAGACCCCACTTACTAGACCAATTTTGACTTATCTACATTAGACGATTTTGTAAAAACATTGTGGCAAAAAGAGATTGTTATCAAAATGACCAATTTCACATTGTCACAATGTTTTCATCTATATTCAACAATTATGCTTTCGTTTCAAGAGACTAGTGTATTTTCCCAATTTGTTATGAAAGTCGTCTGCTGCATATGTGCTGTATTTGGTAATGGGTTAAAAGACTTCTAAAGGTACATGTATGTCGTCTGCTGCAGATTTGATGTATTTTGGAAAGGGTTTAACAGAGCTCTAGCTAAGCAGAGACATATAAAATGTATGTTATATATATGTCTCTGAGCTAAGTGGCGTTTTGCATGTTCTAAAATTCTTATTTAACCAGGGACCTAGATAACCCTGATTTAACCCTCTAACCCACAGGTGTTTTGTATCGATATTTACATAGATAACTTCACTAGAGTTAAGGATACACTATAGGGGCAATAGGGGCGTAAAATTATCAATCGATACAAACACCTGTGCTCTAACCCTATCTCTGCCCTATGTATGTTGTGGTTACTCAAAAGAATTGTCTCAGTGAGACGATTCTTTTAAATACCAACAACATAGGGTTTGATTTAAAAATAAGAGAAATATGGTGGGGAATGGGCAAAATATCCTTCCTTATCTGTTCCTCTGGTTTAATATTAAATGAAAATATGATTGCTTTGCAACGTTCGCATACTCTGACTGCAAATAGAACAGTATGCCGTAGTTTAAACTTTACGTCCCTCAGTCCAAGCCACTGCGATTTTTCACGCATCCGAATAACTCTGCTTTCTTCCTTTACGTAATAAGTCTTTCTGGAACGACACGAATTGTGACCTCTATTGTGCACCCAGTTTCTGACATGAATTTAATGAGATAACATTTATGACATATGTGGCAAACCACCCGAATGAGCGTAGATCGCAGTCTACGAAGAATCCGCAACCTCCAGGGGTTACTGCGAGACGGAAATGCGGTCCTCAGGATCGAGCCTTGCCGGGCTTGCTCAAAGTCGGGTACTGTATTGTTTACTTTTAATTTAATATAAAATTCTTTACCTGCTTTTACTGAAATTGTTTCAAGAATCTCCATCATTATTTTATAAGCTTTATCAAATAGCCATATCAGGAAAGAGATTCTTGAACTAGGCTACCTGGAGTCTAGGACTGGGACACATGCATAAATCAAACTATTTATACATAGACAGGACCTTAACCACTTGACAAACACATTAGTTGAAAAAATTTAATTAGATCACTTAAACCCTTTCAAAATTCAAACATTCAGAACATTTTTTACAATAATGATGTGTTCCCACTCAAAATCAGACAATCATATTTTGTTTACAATAATGTGTCCAACTCGGTTTTTCAACTGAAATAGAATAAATCAATATATTGGCATGCTCTACTTATTTTAGATGTATTTGTGATACATGTATTATCACATTTGAAGAAAAACTCAAATTTCACTCCTGTAGTTCATGCATTTGTCATTTGTATGTATTGCAGCGAATTCAGCCTCCAAAAGAGTCACAATTGGTGATGTGAGCATTGATCTTAAAGCTGCACTGAAGCCAGAATATGTTCCTAAGCAGTACTGTAAGTAATAGTTTCAGATGATAAAGTCCTTAAATTTGTTTAAAAACAGTAATATGAGAAACTATAAAGTTAAAGCCACTCAAATATCATGTTACATTTCAATATGTAATTGTATTAAGCAATTAATCCAAGTTCACGTAAATAGCTTGTTTCCAACATAATAAATGTTTGTGATTGAACCTTCTTAGACTGATTGATTGATAAGGGTTTAACAAAGTTTTTAATAATTTTTCGGTCATATCATCCTAGCCAGCTCACCTACACATGTGTTTTCTGGCTTCCTTACACCAGTACTCCAAACAAGTCTTTTCAAGTGCATTAGTCCAAGATGAATGATGTTTGTAGCATTGACTTTGTCAAGAATGTTGCTGAGCTAGTGTTCAAACTTGCAACCCCTGGATTGGCGTACTGTGTTGAGCTACCAACCTGAGTTATATATTTGAATTTTTTGTAATTATATATTTAACTGTGTGCTATATTTTACTAAAAAGCAGGAAAACGATAGACTTGTCAATATCTGTAAACAAATGTTCATGATGAGTCAAGTGTGCAGGGCGGCAAAATCTTCTTGTTTGCTCGCCATTGCTAGTGAAATTTTATAGAGGACAAGTAAATTTTATAATCAAAAGTATGTTTCGATTATTA
>JAUELF010256908.1:0-11562 GCA_031471495.1 Clinocardium nuttallii
CCAGTTGCTTGGGAAGATTGTTGTGTGGAGTACTGGTGTGAGAAAACCAGGAAACACATGAGTATGTGAACTGGCCGCCGTGATATGACTGAGAAATTCCTGAAAAGGCGTTAAACCCAAAATCAATCAATTCAATTCGATTAAATATCAAGATTTGCTGTTTTTCCACAATGTTTTCAAAACGTCATCAGCTACAGCGGAACGTAAGGTTAGGTGTAATTGGATAATATGGTAAGGATTGAAGTTCATATCAGGTATCGCGAGATCTCGGATTATATCACGCCAAGAAGCGTCTGTGCGAGATTCGTTGAGGTTATTAATTGCCATTAGGAACCGTTTTGGGAATTGGAGAAATGATGCGCAATTTGTCATTATTTGAGATACGCGTCTTGTTTAACGGCTTTTCCGAACCGGAATTCTTTTGAAAACGTTTTTTTGAATTTTTGCTTGAAGTTTAAAGCAAGTAAATCTTCAGTTGTGTTTATATATGTTGATGTTTGCACGGCATGCTTATGCTGAAATATAAATATACGACCAGATGAGTTACAATAAATAAAAGGGGTATAAAGGATAGGCTAACGGCTATTTTCCCTTCGATAGTTGTCAGACTCCTATATTTTAACCGTACCATATGAGCTGTCTCGCGAGAAAACGAACATAATGACCTCTGCGTAATGTATTGACACATATCAGCCTGCGCACTCCGGGCCGACACAATCCGTTTCAGGGGATAAGAGGTATAAAATAATGATTCCTGAAACAGAAAACCCACAGGAGGCGAAACGTGTATATCCGGTTAATCCTGTGACACATTCTTATGCTGATCCGGGTAGATACTTTACGCAGAGGCCACAATGTTGGTTGTATCGCGAGACGGCTCAAAGGCTGGGATACTCAGATATGTGTCTTATTGAGACGATTCTCTTTAGTACATACAGTTACACCATAGGTATACAGGGTCAAATCCAGACTGAAGGTCGTTAAAATTGCCACTCTTATCAATAGTACTGAATAATAATGATAAATCACACACAGGATCTTACTTCCGGCTTATCTGTCATGCGTCTGGAGAATCTTGGCTCCTTACGAATTTTATGCCCGAGAGTACGTAATGAATTAGGTGCGAAACAGCTTTTTTATTAGTTTTCGCGTAAACCATGAGGTTTCCTCCGGTGTTTCATCATCGATAACATTGCCAGATATCGGCGGTTTGATGAGCGAAATGTGTTTTTTAAGAAATAAAACAAACACGTTAAACTCTGGCCCGATAATTACCTCTGGAATTTTGTTATATTTTAAGAGAGAGAGTTATTAAAAGTTTGTGGTTTACGAAAGTGTTGCGCAGTGATAAAATACGAATGTATCGTATGGATGGTATAAGGTTACCTTTTTATTTGATATTCTAAAATGTTTGATTAAACATTCGAAAGGATTAGTACTTGTGATAAGTTCGGATATTACAATGTGAAGTGTGCAGTTTTGTTTATCTTACCTGTATCATTTTCCAGGTACAACATAATTATCTGCAGCGAAAATATCTTGACAACAACATATTAGTAACAATTAGAAAACGTCTCTATCAATGATTTAATGAGTATTTTTTAAAATAGCTGAAAACAGTGTGACAAAAAAGAAAATTCTCATCATAAAACGTTCTCCTTTTGTCACAGTGTTTTCCAATTTCGTCTGATGAAAATGTGTCATCTATTATCTTAATAAATACATATACGGGAAATGGTTAACATTTTCGCTAAGTAGGGAATTAGAGGCCTTTGCAAACAATGCAGATTCAGTAAAGACAGCTCGTAACGAGAGAAAGAGTTAATATATATCGTAATGGGATTAATTAATACATATTCATATATAGGCTGTGTTCTGGATTTTACATCTATTGACAGTGGTAAGGAATAATGTTACGGTGATTATTTGTGCGAATGTAATATGTTACTCGAGCCTCATGCTATCGATGTATAGAGTAAGATTGGAGCTCTTATTAAAGGGTTGTTGTCATGATCATGTCACTTTCGCCATTTTAATTATCATCATCATCATCTTTAATAACATCAATACCATCATCATCATTTACAGCAATATCATCATTTTCACCATCATGATCACAATCATCATCAATATAACCACCAGCATCATCATTATCATCATCATCTTACACACCATCATCATCTTACACACCATCATCATCTTCATCATCATCATCTTACACACCATCATCATCTGCATCATCATCACCATCATTATCATCGTCGTCGTGGTTATCATCATCACCATAATCATCATCATACACACCATCATCATATTCATCATCATCATCTTACACACCATCATATATCATTATAACAATCATCATCATCATTATAACAATCAGCATCATCATTATAACAATCAGCATCATCATTGTCATAGTCATCATTATAACAATCAGCATCATTATCAGCATAGTCATCATTATAACAATCAGCATCATCATTATAACAATCATCATCATCATTATCATTGTCGTCGTCAACATTATCATACACATCAATATCATCTCCATCATCATCAAAACGAACATCATCATACACATCATCAACAATGTTTTCTGGCTTTCTCACAACACACGACATTCTATAAAGTAACCGTTCCAACTAACTGGGTAGCCCATTGGCGGACGCAAACAATTAAATTTAAAGAAAGTTGAATAAGCCGGGGTTAAAATTCACGGTCACCGCCTCGGTGTGGGAAGTCGCAGGTTCGATATCCCGACAGGGTCATACCAAAGACTTGAGCTCATGGTTTGCGGGACTAGCATGACGACTGATTGACGGGTATAATTGATTGCAGGATAAATTGACTCAGGGTTGCGAGGTTAACAATACGACTGACATGACTGGCTTATTTCTGGATACATGAACCAGTAGTACTGGTACTTTACCCAGGCAACGCCGTGATATAGTTGAAGAATTATTGAACGCGACGTAAAACACCAAGGAAGTATTCAACCTCATATATCGCGGCCCAACATGTAATGTGGTTAGCGTTCAGTAAGCTAAGCGTTATTAAACGATCCGTGTAATGACCGGAAACATAAAGCCGGCTTTCCGAAACACTACTATCTCAATTTAGACTGTATCCGGAAAAAACATCTACCTTTAATAAGCCGTTTTATATCCCTTCTCTCTCTAGCTTTATCCCTTTCCATCATACATACGCTTTATGATGGGTCTGCTGTAGACGATGTTTTAAACCATTTTGGCAAAAGGAGGAACTTGCTCGTTATGAGCAATTTTTCAAATTTCTCAACAATTTCATCTCTATTCAATAACAACACATTCATGTGTAAAGGTTTTCCAAAGGTTGCCTCGATGCTTTAATGCTTCAGTAAAATTGTTTCATAGGGGAGAGGTTAAAGTTAGAGCTCCCAATATGTCTGTATGCCATGTTATTCCTTGCTGAAATTCTCCTTTTTTCATAATGATTTCAAAAGGCGTCTGGTATTGTTGCTCTAATCTTGCATCTGCGTGTGGGAAAGGGTTAATCTAGGGTTAGGATGATTACCAAAATAGTGCAAAGGGTAAATGAAATAAATATTACAGATTATTTTATTAGCAATACATCTGTCGGTTTCTCTTGCTTTTAATCTGTTTGATACTAATCCTAAACCCTTAACTCCAGCTGCTGTTGATGATGATTGGTAAAACGTGTTAGTGTACTTAATCCATTTCCTACATGTATACAAATAAATCTGCAGCAGACGACTGTTACAGGTTACAATACACTAAATAAATTCCTTCTTTGTTTCCATGTAAATCGACCAGTTTCAGTCCTCAATTGTCACACTTTCTAAGCATTTCTCATGTAGAACACCATAACTGATTGAAAAGAGTTACCTCTCAGCTTTATAACAATCCATGCATTATGCAAGAAAGAACTCACCAGGTGAAAATTGGTTACCATCATTTTGGATCAAATCGGTCCCGGACAAACCGGTGTTTAGCATTATCTACTTTCACTTTCGAACAAGGTCAAACTACTAAAAGTGATCAATTCAATTATTTCCAGTGCATCCTATACACAATTTCCATGCATTTAAACTCAATGTCATATATTCAATACATTCTGGTGATGGTATACTCTTATTTTTACACAACCAAAGTTTTTCTTTAGGGACTATATCACTTTGACATCAAGGGATACTCCTTCTACATGAGAAACGCTTAGAAAGTGTGATAATAATTTGGTCTTTTTAAATCACACGGTGACAACAAACGCTCGGTTCTATGGACATTCACCGTTTCTCTATCTGGTTTATTGATAAAGGTTAGCTTCCTTATTTTATACCGAACGATTTTGTAAGCGACACTTTGATTGACTGACGCAAAGGTCAATCTGATACGGCCTGTATGGGGTAGTCATCAGATCTATATGCGAGCGAACGAAGTTTTGGTATGGTTTAAATGAGATCGAGGAATGAATATACACTCGATTAAGGATGTAAACAATCATTGACAAACATGCGCTGTACAAAACAACCAGCCGTGTAGTACCAGATAATCCAGCGCATCCAAGCAGTTTTCATCAGTTATTCATTGAAGGTTTCACTAATCGTATGCACATCAGTATATATTTGGACCATTGAGCATGGATACAAAGAGCAGGGTGTTGTCCGTACGTGTAACAATGTCGTTAAGGTTAATCAATCGGCGATAGCTCAGCCGGTAATGTAGAGGGCTATCAATTATGGGGTTGTGGGTTGTAACCCCGACTGGACCATTCCTTATTTCCGTTAACTAACCAAAGTCATTGTCCGAATGTCGGTTTTCACGTGCCGTAGCTTATATGATATTTATGTGTTTCGTCTGCTAACTTTTTAACGGGCATAACCACAATTTGTTAACAGGTGTCCGCGCGCCTTTTATAACGTTATTTTCCACAAAAAACATCTACAGACAATCTGCAGCAGACCATGATGAAAACATCTTGGTAAAAGTATGAAGAATTATCTTTCGATAACAGTGTAGCTATTGAATAGAGCTGAACATTCCTTATGTGCAATTTCTTCTTTCGTCACAATGATTTAAAACAACGTCGGCTGTACTGTACATAAATTATAAGTCTATCTGTGGGGAAAGGATTAAATGGAGGCAAGGACTTGGCAGAAGGCTATGGATCGGCTATTTTATTGTGTTAAAGCTCCTTTGTTTAGTTGTGACAAGACCCCGGATTCACTTATCTCGGTGACTAAACCAATCATACAGCGCTACCTAATACGTCTGGGTGCCACCATTGACAATTACTTATTCTCACCTCCCAGAAATCATCACATTGTATTTCCTCTGATTTTAGCAAACGCACAACGCGTTTCTGTACTCAGTACTTTTCAAACATGCAGGCATATTTCATCTATGGCAGACTATGTTTGAAAGCATTATTAAAAATAGCAAAGGATTTGGATGGCACGCTAAATATTTAGTTATATCCGCCCCTGAAAACTGCACACTTTCTTTTGTTCTGTTTTAGATGACAGATGTATAAGGCAAGTACGTCAGAACTATATAAAAATGTACCTCAACAAAGGATGAAATATGCACGAAATAACAATATATTAATTGATTGATTCGAGTTTAACTACATTTTCAACGGTAATTCAGTTACATTAAAGCGTCCGGTTCACCTTACGTGTGTCTTCTGGCTTTCATGCAACAGTACACAAAACAACTTAATTTCAGCGCAACTGGCTGCCTTCCACGAAATAACAAATAATATCACGTAAACTGGTTGCCTTCCACGAAATAACAGATAACATCACGTAAACTGGCTGCCTTCCATGAACTAACAAATAACATCACGTAAACTGGCTTCTTCCACGAAATAACAAATAACATCACGTAAACTGACTGCCTTCCACGAACTAACAAATAACATCACGTAAACTGGCTCCTTTCACGAAATAACAAACTGTAGAAGAACTTGTGGCAAAAAGGACAATTTTTCAATATAAGCATGATTTCATTTTGCCGCAGCATCTCTAAAAAAGATAGTCGTTGATGCGTCAAATACGTCTGCATATTAGAAAATGTAAATGTTACCACATTCAGGGGAGATTTGTCAAACTATAGTTGTTTCACAATGTTTGCCTAGTGGCATAATGTTTGTAGAAATGCTATACAAAGTAGTTCGGACACTCTTTGACCAAACCTCCACCAATCGCCGAAGCAAAAGACCCGGATACGAAATGCGGTGGGTTGCGCGTACACACTCACAACATACAAACGCTGCTCAAAACAGAAACTTACACAAAACGAAAATGACGAACATTTCGGTTTAATCAGTTTCATACATTCATTTTATTAAAGCCGATACCTCTAACCTTTCGGCCCATTATGAAAGAGTGTGTAAGGAACGACAACTCTGCGAAGGAGAATGACAGACCGGTTAGAAATACCATCACATTCCTGTTAATTGCAAAACGGATACGGCATGTACTCCCTTGATATAACGTGTCTCGGACCTTGTAATTACCGGAGAGATTGACACATCGATGACTTCACGCAATACCGTTGCAACTACCTCTTGTGATAATATGTAGTTACACACATTGTGCTTGAATGCCAACACATTATCTTCGCCGTTCTAAAATTGGTTTACAGAGTCTCCGTCGTAACAATATCGCACATGCGCATAGAACAACAGACCTTTGTTTCAAAACCTGTTTTGTCGAAATACGCACACATGCACTCTTGAGTTGTAACATAAACAAGTTAACCCTTTCACAACTTCAGACGCATGTTGAAGCATTTGCAGCAGACGACTTTTGAAAACGAGTGTATACACATCACTTCTTGTATGTATATGATTCCCCCCATTTTCCTCTGAATTGGTAAGTCTGACGCCTGTGATATGCTGATTTTTTTTTTTTTTTTTTTTTTATCTTTAATATGTATCACAAATATATATTTTACTTCAAAAGGTGTACTAGAACTAGAATACGTCTGATTCAGATGTGTTGCATGTACATCTTTGAAAACCTCTGAATTCGACGGTAATGAAATGAAGGTGATTCTTCCCATCGATGTTTCTGACACTTTCTTAACCCTTTCCCTCATATAGACGCTTTCTGGAGCCTCTGCAGCAGACGGCTTTTTGAAAACATAGTGACAAAAAAAGGAAATTGCACACAACGTGCATTTTCTCCTTTTGCCACACTGTTTTCCATTTTTTTTGTCATAGGTTATCCATTCAATTATGGAGATTTTCTATTTTTTGACAAAAAATGTTCGAAGTCATCTGCTGCAGATTTGTCGTATGCGGGAAAGGACCGTTGGCATGCCAGGGTCATCGCCGTGCGCGCAGTGGTTAGAGGGTCCTCCATGAGAGATTGATACCAGGGTTTGATCCCCGGGCGGATCATACAAAACTTCAACGGGCAGTAGTGCCTTCTCTCAATGGCGCTCAGAGTTGCAATATACGACTGAAGCGCTGGTATCAAATACTAACTTAAAGGTGCTGAAGTCAAGAAAATAGATCAATAAAAGTTTTAAAACTGTTCAAAGATTGTCTTGAAATATAAAAATCATAATTCTTGGATAAAACTATGAGTTCACATTTCATTACACCATATATATTTCAGTATTGATCGTTTCTGCTTCATTTTTACTACCCCCAGTAGGCCACATTTTGTACATTTTCATGACTTTCAATTGACAGTTTTTCAACATTTACTGTCGAAATAGTTTTAACTAATTATTATTTACTTTCTTGTCACTATTACCAATATTTGCAGAAGTTTCAACATTTCAAAATGTTAAACTCCATCTGGAGTTCGACACGTTTAACAACAGTACTGATAAATTACCCGAAGCAAACGCCGTGATATAACGAAAGCTCTGCTGAAATGACATTAAACAGCATTCAAACCCACGCCGTTCTCTGTACATGTAAGCTATTCAATGATACTTCTGGTGTGCCGCGAGTGTCATATTCATTTCACGGAAGACTTGTCAATTTCACGAGCTTTTAACCATTTTTCTATAAATCTTGTCTGCAATAGGTAAGGCGATTCACATTAATGCTTAAAGGGATGTGGACGATGGTAGGATTAAATATTCCCACATGTAGACGTTGTTTGATGCATATGCAGCAGACGACCTTTGAAAACAGTGCTGTCAAAGGAGAACTTGTTACTTATGATATTTTGATCACATACATATTTGTAGAAATTGTCTATATGTATGCCTATTCTTTCAATATTTTTGTTTTCAATATCTTTTTTCAATATTTGTTGTATATGGGAAAGGGCTAACGACATGTCGAAAGTGAAGATTTAATCCATGCATCATAATCAAATTATACGGAAGAGACAAAAAGAGAATGGCCTTCACTAATATCAAATAGGACACAATATTGCATTTAGCCAGTAGACAGTTCAAACAGTTTTCAAATACAAAACTACTTAAAGGCTTTTAGCGCCAAACGCAATATTGAGTTTTTTGAAACAAAACAGATTCAGGTGAGTCAGCTCGTAACGACCTGTCTCACCTGAAATCAGCTCGTAACGAACTGTCTCACCTGAAATCAGCTCGTAACGACCTGTCTCACCTGCAATCAGCGTTGCTTGCATTTTAGTTATCAAACTATTACAAAACTATTATTACAAGATAAATGGAGACGCCGATTTTGAACAACTTGTGTAATTTTGTATTTATTGTTTAACCCATTGTATACTTGTTTAATTACTGAAAAGAGTATAAAACAGCATGGCAGAAATATAAAATTGCTCATCCTGAGCATGTTCGATTTATCTAATAAGGTTCTCTGTCGTCACAATGTGTCTACACATGAGATAGGGTTTAACCCTTTCCCACATACAACAAATCTGCAGCAGACGACTTTGAAAACGCCAAAGCATAAGCACGGTAAATCCCTTTAAATAAATGAACAATAATTGAAAAGGGTTGAAAACATGCTGACAAAAGGAGAAATTACTTGTTTTGTCGCCATGTTTCCAAAAATTCGTCTACTGCATAGGCATCTGAAAGCGTCTATATGAGGGAAAGGGTTAAAACATTGACTTTGAAACAGTTTTAAAATGTTTATATGTCTCTGCTTATATGAAGAGTGGGAATGTTGTTAGTTTTTAGGACACAGACCGCAGTGAACTCTCTTTGAGAAAGGTGGCCAAAAGATAGTAAGTTAATAATTTCCTCATGGCAAAAGTACAGTAATCAGTACAAATGGCCGCTAGGGTTATAAATACTAATTACCAGCATGAGTTACAACGGTCACAATCATGCATAGAACAATCCGCGTTTGTTGGCATCTTAATGGATTGTGTTGGATGAGTACAGATGCGAGAAGCTCAGGAAACGCACGAATTTGCTGACGTGATATGACTAGGGTTGAAAACGGTGTTGATCCTGTCCCATTTGTAGACGATTATTGTAGTCTCTTGTAGTCTCTTAAACAGTCCCATTTGTAGACGATTATTGTAGTCTCTTGTAGTCTCTTAAACAGTCGAAATTGCTTACAATGAGCAATTTGACTGCAAACAAAGTTTCAACTCTTTTCAATAATTACTTTTAATTAGCATTTCCCCTAAAAAGATGTTCCACTCCGTTGCCTAGAGTATTGTTTACGTCTGATGCTATTTTTCGTCGATAGATGTATAACGTGAGTTTTGACCTAGATGTTTTATTCAAATGATCTAGATTGTAGACCAATCAAATGTTGTATTTAATGAATCACTGTGAAGAAATAAAGGAAATTAAACGTTTTGATTGGTTCATAGTTAAGTTGGCGATTCTACGAGAGGCACTTATAAGGTGAAGTTTTAAAATGAAAAGTTTTGCATACTAACCTTTAATTGTTTTCCTTAAGAAATAAATTTCAGTGAACAAAATCAGGGAAAACGTATGAAATATAATACTTAAAATCAAAATATTAACTATTTTTGAAACATGATAAGATTTTAGTTATTTATCGTCAATTGATAGGTATACACCACTCGGGAGCCTTGCGTTATCTACAGTCATTCTTGCTTGTTCCATTTTGTAGTGTTTTCTCATATTGATCGACGTTTATCTTTTTTAAAGATATTTCTTGTTTTTAATAATCAAAAGGGCTAAACTCCAATAAATGTTATTGTACTTCTGCATTGTAAATAATTTTGCTTGAGCATTTGTAATTATATGTATCATTTGAAGTATGATTGTGAAAGTGAAGGTGCGTGAGTGCTTTAAGGGACACAACTTCAACTGTTACTTTCATTTTATTAATAATGTATGTACATGTTTTATATTTTGAATGAGATGAGAGGCTTCGTGTTCATTGGAATAAAATAACTTATTTTGCGATTGCTGCAGATTTTTGAGTTACATTTGTCGCAAACCTGCATATGTATTTATAGAAGATGTCTTCTTTCTTCTTTAACAGCTTTCAATATACGGACGCTTTCTGACTCGTCTACACCAGATGAAAAACATGATTGAGAGAAAGTAGAAATTGAACAATTTTTCCTTTTTGCAACAATGTCTTCAACTCTTTTGAATAATCATACAAACATTTATAGACATTGTAACGTACAGTCTGCTGCATATTTGTTGTATAAAGGATAATTCGTAATTTCGGGAGCATTGTCCCTGGTCGGAAACTACTATTCCTGTCGGTTTAGATAAGACAAAAACGTCGACAATTCTGGTAAGATTATAGCTCACGTATGTCTTTATCCCTATCCCACATTCCACCTATCTGGGGCAAATGACTATAACAATATATAGGCACACATATTAGACGAAACCCGAGAAAACAAACATTTTGGACTTTGCGTAAAGTATCGAACCGGATCATCCTTAGCACGCCGCGCAGGCTAATCCGGACAAACACTTTATGGTTCCAGTAGATGTTCTAATTCAGGAATCAAATCAATGATATATACCTGTTTTAACGTGTGCAGGCTGATGTTGGTCGATTTATAATAAGTCCATAACGTTGATTGAACGGTTCATATGGATAATCTAGGTGTATGAAAGTATTATCATTTTTACTTTTTACAACGTATTAATACGTATTAATATATTTGCGTATATTTACAATTACGTAAATGTATGTAGAAGAAGCTATATTGTACACTATACATACATATCGTTCGTATAATAAAAGAAAGTCACACTGATACATTGGAATAGAGTATAATGAGAGAAGGGAAAGGTGGTATTTGTTAAAATATTGAAAAGAAAAGTTCGTTAGTGTTTTAATCAAAGGATGAAAAGAGTTAAACATATTGTGGCAAAAGGAGAAATTGCTCATCATGAGCAATTTCTTCTTGTGCCACATTTGTTTTCGAAAGACGTCTGCTGCAGATGCGTCTATAAGTGGGAAGGGGTTAAAGTACCATCACTTTGAGAGTAAACGACCCGTCACTAATTAACTTACAAAATGTTAACGAGCCGTCCCGCGAGAAAAATAAACAATGTGGACTCTGCGTAAAGTATCGACCCGGATCAGCCTAAGCATGCCGCGCAAGCTTACACGGATAGACACTTTACGCCTCCTGTAGATTTTCTGTTT
>JAUELF010256919.1:0-11560 GCA_031471495.1 Clinocardium nuttallii
CACGTCGATATTGAATAAAATACATCAGTACATTGACACGCTGTCTTGGTTATGCCATTTTGCTACCCGGCGAAATAATGGATATGTTGTTTATGATGCTGTGCATGCCGATGAATAGCATTATGTGTATGATGATAGGTATTGTGTACATGACGATGAATAGAATTTTGTGTATGATATTGGGTATGATGCTGTTCATGATGACGTGTATGATGTGTATGACGATGTATAGCAATGCGTGTGTGACGATAGGTTTTTATCAGTTGATGATACCTAGTAGTGTTTGTATGATATTGGGTTTACTGATGTTCATGATGATGTGTATGACGATGCAAAGCAAATGTGTCTCTGAAAATAGGTATTGTGTGTTTGACAACCATGAATCTATTCGAGATAAACACAAAATCAGAGTAAAAATAAAGCCTATTATTTTCCCCCACGTCTGAAGTATTGCAAAGAAACTAGTTTTAGAATAAAAGGAACGCACGGTCGGTCGGCCCACCGTGTAAAATGTACGTTTACAAACGTTTTGTCTGTCAATCACAACGTGGTTTTCTTTCACGTTTATCTTGGAAAAAGAAATTGCGTATTTTACGTTTTAGGCAAAAATGCCTATATTTGTGTTTTGATGAAATTGGTCATGTCATTGACACGCCAATATATTTGTTTAGATCGATGATTTTCTTTTTCTTTTTATTCTTATTTCAACAAGTTATAGTATGTTGGAAAATCTTTGGTGAAAAAACCGTAGCATACGCCTTTAAAAGTCGCTATTCTCTTACTTGATTGCGTATATGTGATTTGTGCTCATAACACCATTGTGAACATTAAACATTGGAACGTTATTACAAGTCATATCCGATGTGAAGATGCAGAGGGACTTCTGACCATTCGAGGGACTTCTGACCATTCGATACTCAGAACATTAAATTGGCTTTATCCCTTTTCCAGCATACCCTGACTCCACAGCAGATGCCTTCAAAAACAAGGCAAACGTAGGAACATCGTTAGTATATGAAATTCATTTTAAGAATAGAGTAGACAACAGTGTGGCAATCAGGGAAATTGAGTAGAGTAGGTTTTGTTTTTTAAATTTTAGCAAATGTTACCCTTTCTGATGCCGCAGCAAGTTCTCCGTAGTAAATACATATACCGATATATTTTAACACATTTGCTAGTGCATCTTGGTAGCCGTGTTTCTTTAAATCAATTTATATGACTTGAACACTATAAGAAGATAATCACTCATGGAATACTTCTTACAAATAAACAGACAACTATCTTCAGAATGGTTTTTAAGAACTATTGTCATTATAGCAGAGTGTTTAGTAAAGTTATGTCAATTTATCTCATTTGATGGCAACTGTTTGACATGTTTTACAACGAAGTATTGTGTGTTGAAGCTTTTATAATAGACAAATTATGAACCAATCATTCTGCAAAATAATATTGAAAACAGTCAGAGGTAAAGGCTTTTACAATGTTCCCTCTCTGATATAGCTGCAACTAACAGTATACATTGGATTTTTTTTCTTGGTCACATTTTGAAGAGGTAACAACAATTTTAAGTGTAGTTGCTATGCTCTCAGTGATTCAAGGAGAAATGTTCTTAAACAATTATTTGACGAGAACGCGCGCCAATCAACGAACGATGCAGGAGGCTCGGTGATCACAAGAACTTTCCTGTATTATCATGCTTATGAGTGTAAAATAATCCCTTATCTGAACACAACGGTAAAATGTGAATATTTGAGCATATATGCAGTGTGTGTATCTTCCATGTGTTGATCTGAAATGTAGCAGCGTCTGATATAACGGCTAACATGTTTTACTATTGATATTAGTCTACCTATTCTGAGGCATTCAACATATCACTTGTTTAATGGTTTTTTTTTAACGATCATTATGGCATGAAGGCCTCTTTCAGAGGGTCACCCTTGGTACCTTTTCTACAACAATAATTGAAAAGCGGCCAAAGTGTGGGTGAATTTGTTTTTTATTATGTTGCCACGGGTTCAGATAAGAAGACGTTAACGCACATACGCACGCGCATACGACATAAAACTCACCATGATACAAACCTACAGCCAGTGGAGTTAACCATTAAGAGTAAGTGTAAGCATTAATGGATTTCAAAACAATGGGACGTGTTCTGTTCCAATAGCCACCAAAGAAACTATCTAACAGTGTACATTCGTAAGTTCCAACATGTTTGGTAAAAATCTCAAAAGTACAAAACATATACTTAATTTATTATATTAATTTCTACATATTGTTTGTGATATAAGAGTGCTTTGTTGAATTTTGTGTTGCACGAAATTAAGTATATGTTTTGTACTTTTCAGATTTTTACCAATAAGAAATTCAATACAACAAAAGGCATACGCAATGATCATCTTTAAAAAACCAGAAATAAAACCATTTCCCAAATATATACAACTTTTGACACACCTGCAGTAAACAAACTTGGAGAAATGATGCCTAAACTTTTGGGAATGTTACACTTACTACCAATGATGTTTTCAAGGCAGAATACTTATCAAATATATTATAAGGGAAAGCCGTTTAAACAAAATAAACAATATACACTGATGATTCGACTGATGTAAAGTTGGTCACAATTTGTCAGCTTCGTGACAACACATCGAAAATTGTTGATTTTTACTGTAGTTCAAAGTTTAAAAAATTGACACTTCAAACGATCCACAAAGGTTACAAACAGAATATTTAGGCACTAAACTTACACTGTAAATGTATGTACAAGAGAAGAAAAATCAATAAAATCATGTCCAGTCTTTTGTTCGGCTTTACAATGGCGCGAAAACCAAATAATGACAACTCTGTTCCTCAGGTGCGTCAAAAACACTTAAGTGTGAAACATACACTAAATGAAAAATTAAAAATAGACAAGACACAGAACAGAGCATCAGACAAAAAATGCTCATTATGAAAAGAATCTTCATTTTGCCATTCTGTTTTTAGCGGTTGTGTGCTGCAGACGCGTCAAATGTGTCTCGTTATCAGAAGCTGTTAAATATACATGTGTATACGAAACATCTTATCATTTTATGTTCATAAGTAAGCAGCAGATGCGTCTACTCTAAGGATATGGCTAGGTGTACAAACACATTTTATAGTAATAATGTCCAATCTGTTTTATATTTCATGATCTTGGGTTTCATGTAAACAATACGGTTTGGTGATGCCTATAATCTTCAACTAACTGCCTTATATGTGCATGTTAATTGCAAAAGCTTCGCTTAAATAATGTTTCAGCTGTGAAATATTCTCCATTTATGACATTTATCCTTGACATGTGACATTGACCTTGACCCTCTCATACATACAGCACATCTGCAGCAGATGATTAAAAAGTATTTGCAAACATGTGAAAGAATCTCTATAAACAATAGTATTATAATTAAATAAGGTTGAACAGATTACAGCAAAAAGAGAAAACGCACTTACTTGTACAGTGTTTTAAACATTCGTCTGCTACGGAGGCGTCGTAAAGCGTCTGTATGTCGAAAAGGGTTACTGTCAACATACACATTTATATTGTCGATTACACATTTTAAGAATAAATCAAGTATTCTTTCACACCAAAAAATAAAATGACAAACTTTCATTTACCGTATATTGATTTATTTTTCGTCACGTTTAAAATTGTTGTATTATTTTAAATGACTAAATGCATCTAACACCGGTACACTTTTAATACCTTTGCAGCAGACACTTTGAAAACAATGTTAAAAAGGACGTATTGTTCAAACCTAACGACAATCTGTGTTTAACTAATGAAATATTTCTGAAAATTGGGTGTGAATTGCCAGTTTTCCGACATTGTTTTTCACTATTTAAAGACATAAAAGTGTGTGAAATTGTATTAAAACAACATACCAGATGTTCTTTGGGTTCTTTGTGTATCTGAATCTTAATATTTTTACCTGGATCATCTATAACCGGAAACAATCAGAATAAGACTATTTTCTTGATATGATAACTTTTGAGTTGTCTTTCGGGAAAACAAACATAACCAATAAAATCACCCGGCGCAGCTTTATTACATTATGTCCTAACAGAGGTTCAGAGATATTCTTCTGTTTAGGGTAATTATGATATATCTTGTTGAAAACATGATTCAAACAAATAACTCCTTGTCTCTATATATATCACAACCTTACCTAATTTAATATACAGCAGATGACGTTTGAAAACCTTATTAAAAAGGTAGAAGTTGCAAACAAGTGTTCATCTCCATATTTTCAATAAATACACTTTCATTTATTAAGATTTTACATTATGTTAACTATATCTGCTCTATGATGTCTGCTGTAAATTTGTAGAATTCTCTGAGCGTTGTACTCTAGCTTTGAGTGTACTAAAGGTATAAACAATATTGGACCATATCTTTTATAGGAATTCTATCAACAAACGACTAAGAAAAGATATTGGAAAAAATCACAGATATAAACACATGAAACTGAAAGTACATGTTAAAACTAGAGTAGATATGTTGTAGGAAACTCTCATGTATAAACACTGTGGAAAAAGGAAACTTTCTCATCGTTGGTAAACAACAGTTCTCTGCTAGAGATGCATCTATATTCTTTTGCATGTAGAAATAGGTTAACCGTTTCGCACATACAACAAATCGGCAGCAGACGACATTGAAAGTATCAAGAAAAACAATGGAAGCACTCTGTATATAAAAGAAGAATTATTGAATAAAGTTTCTGAGCAATCTAAAAATTGATTTCTTATACGTCACGAAATGAGTGCAAGGGCCGAACGTAAGAGAAAGAAGTATATATACATAAACCCTTTCCAAAATGAAATACAGTGGATTAAAACATGCACTAACTCTATATGTCACAATGATTCGATTTTGACACGAGGTCAACATTTCGAATGAATGCTCAAACTCCTAATATTACAGATATATAGCTAATTTTACAGACTTAAATGATTAAATAAAAGTGACATTAAATGTGTATTTGAATTGAAAAAAGAGAGAAAAGAACAAACTCTGATAAACAATAATTTCAGAAAAAAGAAAATCTGGTCTGTCGCACCCAATTAATTTCATTGTTGCCACCTTTTAAATAGAAACAGGACTCCCAACTGGCATTTCTCTCATTTCAACGCTCCATACATATAGTGTATGCTTTATTGATTTAAATAAACAATTGAACTGAAATGGTATTTCAAGTGTGATCTACTTTTTAAATATGAAGATAATTTTTACCATCTGTGAAATACTTTTTATAATTATTATTGAAAAGGACGAAATTCATGTCTTCAGCAATTTGACCATTTGTTAAATATTTTAAACGTTTAAAAATAAATTTTCTTTGTTGCTTCAGACATGGAAAAGGTTGAAAACAGTTGTATTGCATGTATATTCAAATCCCAAAAAGTATTTGTTATGGTTTATTGACAAAATACAAACATTCCAAAAATTCTATATACACATAGGAAATGTGTAAGTGTCATTAGTTTCCCACTGCTTTCCCTCCCCGAGGCATACCACAAGTGTAGGTATACATCACTAACCACTTCATAACGTCTAGTAAACTTCACTGAATTATCATTCTAAGGCTATTCTGGTTCATATCTACGATGAAGTACTTAATAATAAATGTAAATAGAATCATTTAATATTCCCCATCCCCCTGATTATTTCATACCTGAATTAAAATCTGCGAAACTCCATGGTGTACTTGTTTAAATAATAGAAGCACTAAAGCAATTGCGTCTTAATAAGTTCGATCACGTATTTGGGAAATATAAAGGTAGAATATGCTTCAATTTTAAATTTGTTTGGTATTTATGTTTTGTTTTCTAATCTATTTGTTTTCTAGTTGGGGAGGAGTCGTAAATAGCTTGTTAGTACTCCAAGCTTTTAATAATGTGATTTGTAATTAATAAATTCATATAATTTAAGTTACTCCAATCTGAGATTGTCTTAATACTTTAGTAGTGATAGTGATACAAATCATTAATAGGGATCTGCCTACACCAAATTCCAATATTAAGAATCATTATTACTCTCACATGACCTGATACTGGCGATAAATCATCGCTAATTGTATTGAGCTCGAGGGAAAAATGTTACAACCTGATTGAAGAAAGTTAAAACATACAATAAGGGTTACTACCATACATACCGTTCACTCTTTTCCCAATAAGACACAGGCTGCACTGACTTTGGCTGTGCATATATGTCTAGACGGAAGAAGTGAAGAATTCCTGGAAAGGTAAATATAACATAGTTCAGAGGAGGAAGAATAACTAACCCATTTTGAAGTTGACGAGGAATAATAGGTGCTGTAACAGCAATCTGCATATAGCAGCGAAAGGTGAGGTAAGGACTTTGGCAGAAGGTAAACAAGGTTTGAAAGTAGCCACGACAGGGATGAGAGGAGGCAAACATTAAGTATCATCATATCCAAAGAGTCCGATATGATCGTCGAAGGACAAGTTATACTGAGGAGTGCCATCAATAGGGATCGCGATGGGAATGATCACTGAAGACAAATTCCATTTAAGAACGAGAGATTCGTAGAGGAACAACCAGGATAGTATGCATTGACATTTGGACGAACTTAAATGTAGGAACTTGAAGATAAATTGAGGTAGGATGAGCACAACAACCAAGCTATTTATGGAAATAGATGTCCGCCCAATTAGCCTTAATGATGACCTCAAAAACTACGACTCGGGTGGCGTAAGTCAACCACGAGGATCGAGAACTTCCGTACCACTATACAGAACAAGTAGCAGTGTTCCGAATAATGATAGGCCTGACCAGCTAAAAACAAATAAGACAAAATAGCAAATGTTTAGGCTTCAGTGGCCATTTTGAGAGTCCGGAGATATTAGCCAGCAGTGATTGTTAGACAAAAAGAGTAAGGCTTAAGAGATCCTTGCAGACCACGTTATGGTGGAATGCCAACACCCAACTCCTGTATCATGATTGACCGCAATGTGCTGAGAAAACACCTAGTACTCAAGATGATATATAAGCAGGTTGTGTGAGTTTGCTTGGTGGTGAGTACCGAGGGAGTAAATCCTGATTCTAATTTACTCCCCAAATGGCGACCAATTGCCATCAATAGAGACTAATTAAACAAGAGGAAAACTACAATAATGTATAAGAGATAGAGTCCAGAGAGGTAAAAAGGTTTGAGCACAGAAGACAAATGCTTACTGCGACTGTAACTTCTTCATCTCTGAGGGCAGTTCTAAACACTTGAGTAAGGGGCTTCGCAACGAAGGCTAGCTCTATTACAGTAGAGTATTACTCTATCATAGACAAATGAACTGTAAATGATGCAGACGTACGTTGCTGTGCGACAGAAGCTAGCCCTTCTAATATAGGTGCTCCCAAGAACATCCAGTCAAATCGTAGTAAGCATGGCTGGAATGCAGCTCTAGCGGTGTCGTGTCCATCAGTCGTAGTTGAAACAGAAGATCAACAACAGGTACCATCCTGTTACTTGAAGGCAATCCAGGCTGACAAGGAAAGGGGCTAATTGAGGTGATGGTTTTCAGCCCAGACCGCGCAATAGATCTGGATTACCAGGACATTCTAATTCCAGTTTATTTTAGGAGTATAATACAAGTAAAAGATAATCTCATCCGAATTCTGATACACATAATACACCGACCAACTACTCCGAGGCACTACAAACTTAGCCTGCTATGGAAGTAGTAAGGCCATGAGAAAGTCATGTTGGCATAAAGGAGAGTTCCCGGGGGAAGAACCAGACAACAGTGTTGTCCATCAATCTACGTACTATCATTGATATCATATAAGGATTGACTCAGTGGATCACAGAAGTAAGATCGGAGCGCCCAGTAGAAGTTGCGGTCGTGTTATGTTCCACTGCGATTCGAAACACTATGATCATATGGTTCTTGAGGATATGAGCAAGTGTCGTATTGCTGTTGGATTATACCCGAAGACGATCTAAAGACTAACAGCAAGAAGAAGGGGCAAGCTGGATTCCTTTCTGTCAAATCATATAGTAACTGTATTAGGAGAGGTAATATTGGACTATAACACAGGAGGACAGAACAAAGAGGACCAGCAACAGGCATTGAAGGATATTTGGGCTACAGTAGCCTGGACACCGTGAATGTCCTTCGCGTACGAGGGAATGCTTAGGGTAACAGTTTTGAAGAGCCATCAGGAGATTGCCTCGGAATCATGAAGGTAGTAATGTGTAACTCCTGGAAGAAGCTTCACATGCACTGTTCTTTCTAGGGGGTCTATAGCAGGTTAGAGAAAGGAGAGGGGCTTTCCAAAAAAAGCGTGTTCGGCTTCACAGCAAACACTGAAACCTTTGGAAAAGCTAAGATGTATGCCCTAAAAAGAATTCTGCTTGAGAAGCTCATTGTATAGACTGATACTCCCTTCTTGCCGATGCTAAAGGAATTGCAAACAACAAGCAGAATACATTGGTTTGTTGCGACGTGTGAAGTCCCGGCAGGAACCGATCAACTTGGTAATTGTGGCAATATGGACTAACAGCAGAAAGCTGACAGCTATTAGACGGATCTGGGGTCCAGTTACCCACCCGTGTTACAAAGAGGATTACGTCTCCTTGGACAATACCGTGATATCAATATGTGATATTCCGGAGAGCTACTATATTTTATAAAACAGGGGAAAGTGTTGTTATATTTGTCCTGGACGATAGAGAACCGATTTGTTCTTGGAATTCCACCATATGGCTACCGGTCCCGCCGTTAAGGATTCAGGAAATATGAAGGTATCAAGCATTTTAGGTTTTTACAATTGTAGTACGAATACGTATAAACGACAATATACACTGTAATTCTGCTACCAACAAACGTTCTGTGCTGATTAGAGATATAACTGATAACATAGTGATCGTCTTTCACGGTATGTTCTTATGATAAATGTTCGCTCAGGCATGACTGCCTATATAATTGCTGTGTATTTTGTTTTTGTTATGGGGTAAAAACAAAAGCTACTGTATCTAATTATCGTCAAGGCGATTGCCCTACGGGTAAATTAGACTCGGGATGTTGAAATTCGTCTAAGTTACAAGTAACGGTTTGTTTTTAAAACGCCTGTTTTTTTTTCTTTTTCGAAATATGTATCTGTTTTATGACCATAAGGTCAAACCACTTCGTCAAAACATTGTTTTGGTTTTAAAACTTTGTTCGAGAGGAGTGTGAAAGGGAAATATATTCCAAGTTAAGTGATGTCCCGAAACGACTTTGGCTTACGATCCAGAACTGAATAAGACAAACCATTTTGTGATAAAAGGCCAAGAGTGGTTCATTAAACCAATGTTTATCTATTATTTATTTCAGTAGTGCTTTAGAAAATCTTATCTGTGTACATGCAGTACCAAATCAGACTGCTAACATAAGAAGGGTTCTTCAATCATAATTTATACATTGGTTTTCCTCTCTAAACAGCCCGTATGTAAATTGTTAAGACCTTTCCATGCACAACGCATCAACTGCAAGCGAATTTAAATATAAGGGTACTATATATACCATGTTTACATCTTTAATACTGTGAAATGTTCCCAATTCTCAAATATTGACAAATCCGACAGGGACCGTAGTTAAGAGTGATGGTCGTAATAAGAGGAATGTGGAATTGCCAATTAGGAGCAATTTAATCTTTCTCTTGAGGTATATACATGTAATTGAAATATTAGAGGAAATATAGGCACTAAGTGTTCCAAGTACCATATTGCATATCAAAATATAATTAAACATCAAAAACTATATATTTGTCTCATAGATGTATCATTCTAAAAAAACAACACTAAAGGTTTTACAAGGTGAAGTTAATGCCTTTTTTGAACGGAACCATCGGTATTGTATCGATCACTCTAATAACCTTTAGCATGGATTATCAGATGACATATTATCCACAGTATTGACATCTTATATAATACGAGTAAAATAGATGGTGTGTTCCCCGAACGCGGTAACTGATAGATTATCTTTAATTTTCGAATGAGTTGCTTTTATAATAAACTTTTGATATTGATAAAAACTGTTTTTCTAACATCTTTATCGCATACATACCTTGAATTCATCTGTCATTATTTTGTCATCATTCAAACTCACCGACAATTTGTCAAAATCAGTTTTTTTTATCAAAGTTAATGCATAATGTACGAATATTTTGATAGATATTAATATAATTCAAACTTTCTTAGAGCAATGATGAAGATTTGGAAATCATTAATTATGTTCAACAGGTAAAACACATGTTAATGTTGAATGCATCGTCAACAACAGGGGAGGCCATAACTTGGCACAATGAGGCTTCCTCTGCAGAGTAAATTGTAGAGGAGAAGAGATGTGTTAAACCGAGTTGTTCTGCTTCTTTGTCAACATTAAACAACATACCAACAGTCTGTTAGAAAACAGACCTAAAACCACCCAGCAGAACTGGTCAACGTTGTCGTCAGGAAGATTAATGATAATGCTTCTAAACACTGCATAGCATTTGTATTGTTATATGGGTCCTACTTATCTTCGAAATGGAAAATATATTGCCCAATCACAGCACAGCACTAAGAAAATGCTGACGGGAATCAAACTGATGCTTATCGGTTAAACACTCTAACATGTTGCCTCTTAAGATAGTGTACCTCTTGACAACTTTATGGGGAAATACGCCATAACTTTTAACATGCATTAGCCTTCATTAACAAATATTTTTCTATCATATTTAGCATACGTTCTTTTATATATTGTCTTAAATTCAGATGTGTTTTAAATGCACATTTGTCACGTAATGCATATCTTTTTTGAATTTTTAATAACATTTTATCATAGTTATAATGAAAGTGAAACACATAGCAATTAGGTCCCATTAATTAAATGTATTCCTTATAATTGCTCCTTTAAATGCCTTCTTATTCGACCAGATGAAGATTTAATCCAGTAGGCGTTCGGGGAAAAAACGAAATTGACCATCGGTTACCTTTTATTTGCCGTTTGTAAGCTAAAACGTGTGGGTAAAGTTTCCTCAATTTGCTTTAAATATATATATTTCAGAATACTCCTGATTGAAACCGAATATTAAAATCATGATATAGCATTCGAATATTCGACCATACGAACGAATTTTCGAGTATTGGTTGCCATCCCTAGTTAACAGCAATATTAAGGACTAACAATAACTATAATACAAATATAAGAGTTTATTTATAATCTTTAGGAGCAGCATTTAACAAAAATATTATTTTGGAAAAACTATATACAATTAACACTTTATACGATTAAAGCTATTTTAGTATCGAATTTTTGACCACTTGGTCTTTATCCAGATTAAAATATTAAACATAAATTTATGTGCCGTCCATCTTTGTTTCAAAGAGATCAAGTTGAGATGAAGAGATGAAGGCAATATGACGTCAGTTCCGTCGCGGCGTCATACAATTCCGTACTTTTCCATATGCTGACATACGACTTTATTAAGGATTGACTCTTATTTTTCGTGCGTTCATACTGCATGAACGCACGAAAAATAAGAGTCAATCCTTATATTTAC
>JAUELF010256929.1:0-11560 GCA_031471495.1 Clinocardium nuttallii
ATGTGCCGATATGGCACAAACATCTGATCAATGTACACATGTACCCTGTCACTGTGCCGACATGGCACAAACATCTGATCCATGAACACATGTATCCTGTCAATGTGCCGATATGGCACACACATCTAAACCATGTACACATGTACCCTGTCAATGTGCCGATATGGCACAAACATCTGATCCATGTACACATGTACCCTGCCACTGTGCCGGTATGGCACAAGCATCTGATCCATGTACACATGTACCCTCCCACTGTGCCGGTATGGCACAAACATCTGATCCATGTACACATGTACCCTGTCACTGTGCCGATATGGCACAAACATCTGATCCATGAGCACATGTATCCTGTCAATGTGCCGATATGGCACAAACATCTGATACATGTACACATGTACCCTGCCACTGTGCCGGTATGGCACAAGCATCCGATCCATGTACACATGTACCCTGCCACTATGGCGGTATGGCACAAACATCTGATCCATGTACACATGTACCCTGTCACTGTGCCGATATGGCACAAACATCCGATCCATGAACACATGTATCCTGTCACTGTGGCCTTATGGCACAACATATGTTCCATGTACACATGTACCCTACCAATGTGCCGATTGGCACACACATCTGATACATGTACACATGTACCCAGTCACTGTGCCGATATGGCACAACATCTGTTCCATGGTAACATGCGCTGTCAGGATATTTGGAATAAAAATATCGATGAAAACTTTTAAACACGAGAAAGGGGGAAATTGATCGATTCGCAATTCACGTGCTGCTCGACCTCATGTATCAGAAAAGTAATGAATTTCAAATTCAATATATAAGCGGTCCCGCGAGAAAACCAACATTGTGGACATGCCGCGCACGCTTACCCAGGCAGACACATTTCGTCTCCTGTGGAGTTTCTGTTTCAGGAATCACTACTCTTTATCCCTGAGACGGAATGCGTCGGCCCGGATTAGCCTGTGCGGAGTGGGTCGATACATTACGCAGAGTCAATAATGTTGGTTTTCTCCTGGAGCGGCTCATATGTACCATACATTATTCTCATTACGAACCACGTCACACGAAAACCGACATTATGACCTCCAAGCCTCATGAAGACCACGATCAATCTGCGCATCCGGGCACTCTAATCGGGATCATTTGAGCGAGTCCTTTCGAAAATGTACACGTTGACCTCGTGAAGTTTAAACAAGAGTTAACCTTTCGAATATTACTTACAGTATTTTCTGTCAAATTGTTTAGGATATGATAAGATCGAGTAGATGTTCAGGCCGATGTGAACATTCACCTTTAGAATAGCCATCCATCACCTTTTCCCATTTATTCGCTAAAAGAATCGCTGTAAGTATCGCTTTATGCATCGTTTTAAGTATCGCTTTCTGTATCGCTTTCTGTATCTCTTTCTGTGTCGCTTTAAGTATCGCTTTCTGTGTCGCTTTATGCCTCGCTTTATGTAACGCTTTATGTATCGCTTTAAGTATCGCTTTCTGTATCGCTTTATGTATCGCTTTAAGTATCGCTTTATCTATCGCTTTAAGTATGGCTTTATGTATCCTATACTCGTTTTAACTTGGGCCTTCACTTTTGACAGAGGAGAAACGTTGTCCCTATTCACGTGACGCTTCTTAACTCTTTCACAGCCGATTTTCACAGAGTCGGATTTGACCAATTCCATTTTTCGTCAACAGTAAATTTAGTAAAATTCAATGTCTAGAAGGCAAACATTGCAGATTACAGAAGAGATAGCTCGTCACATCTGATTCTCCAATGTTATTTGCATATGACAGCGCTAGTGTTACATGTATGAAAAACTAGTTGTAACTAGAGACCCTATTCGCCTGACGTGGCATATATATATATCATAGCAAGCCAAGGCTGTGAAAATCCGTCATGTATGTAGTTATGAATGTTGACGGGATATCGATCATATTATATGCCAGCGGTTAATTTATCGGACCTTTACGCATGCCTAAGATTCGTTACATTACAGTCATCGAGTATCTGTCATACTGGGAAATACCTCAAATGTAGAACAACTGAGACAGAAAATACCGACGAACATATCAAATGAGAACATTTACATGGGTTTCTAATTACTCATAATCATATTCCATACTATTAAGGGGTCTTTTTTTATGAGAAATTGTTTGAATTTGTGTTTTACAGCACGATAAACACTATTGCATTTAGATTTGTTTAAACTCATTTCCTATTTGAACGCTCTCTTCCAAAGGGAACTAAATATGTATGACAGTAAAAACGCTCTTGTATTAAATAGTTCGCTATAACCAGTATATGACAAAGATCACAAACTGTTTTGCGTCCATCTTAACCCTTTTCCTCATATACGCCTCTGCAGCAGACGGCTTTTTGAAAACAAAGTGACAAAAGAAGAAATTGCTCAGAACGTGCAATTTCTCCTTTTGCCACAATGTTTTCCACTTTTTTTCATATGTTCCATTCAATTATAGAGATTTTCTATGTTTTGACAAAATACGTTCAATGTCCGTCTGCTGCAGAATTGTCGTATAGGGGAAAGGTTTTAAACCAATATTGATATCATGTCAGTCTATAGGTTAATTGTGGTTTATTGATATCATGTCAGTCTATAGGTTAATTGTGGTTTATAATCGTTTACTTGGTGTGGCTACTTAATAACTGCATGCTTTAAAACAAAGCCGGGTTAAACGTCACATCTAGTATAATTTTACAATAGAGTATAAAACAATAGTGTAAAGGGAAACATTGCTCGAGATGAGCAATACCGTATTGATACACTGTCTTCAACAGTCGTCTATTACAGAGACATCGAAAGTCGTCTGCATCAGTCAGCGTGTTAAGGAACGTGTCTAACAAACTGTATACATCGCAATATAAGATATATGGTCGACGGAGCAGAGATTCCAATTTAACAGTATCTATATCGATATTGATTTTGTATTAGAACTGTTTCTGTCGGAGGAAATTGGTAAAATTCAACAAAGCGAAAGACGATTCCCAAACAACTAATGCTATGAAGACATGTGTCCTGAAACAACTTGTACATTGTGAAGTGAGTTTGTTTATCGCCGTTTCAACAGTATTCAATTTATATCACGGCGGCCAATTTGTCCCAACTGTGCGTTTCTTGGCTCTCTCGTACGCAAAAACAACTACACACTGCATTATTCCTGGTCAACTGGCCAACTGGCGACATTCCCGCAACTTTTCAAACGATTGGCGGAAGATGAATGCCGCAATTAATTATGGTATCAATGAACTTCATTTTGTCTAAGCCGGGATTTGAACTCGTGACCCTGAGTGGATATTCCTCGTCATTACCAACAGAACTGTTGCGATTCACTTTTGTATTTCAATCCGAACGCGATTAACCCTTTCCCACATATAGACGCTTTCTAACGCCTATGTAGCAATCGACTTTTGAAAACATTTTGCCAAAAGGAGAAATTGATCCCCACGAAGAATCACTCCTTTTCCCCACAATGTTTTCAGCTTTATTAAATAATTGTTCTTTCATTTTCGGAGTTTCCCCATTTTTTCATTGATGCGTTTAAAGTACAGCCTTACTGTAAGTGGGAAATGCTTTAACAATATACATCAGAGGCTGCTACTGATACTGGCCTAACCAAAAGGCTCTCCACTATGGTACGATTATGCCCAAATAGCATGTACACATCTTTAAAATCTACAGACAAAACACGTACAAATCTAAACAAATGTAGATATACCTTGGGAAAGAGATAAATAAAAGTAAATACAGGCATAACTTCACTTTTCGCACAATGTTTCTTACGTCTGATGTAGTTACGTCATAACGATATCACCGCCTCAAAGGAGGATTTATTTTAAACCTTTTCCCACAGCCAGCCAAAGTTTGACACACTTGTATCAAATCAGTTTAAAACTTTCCGAGAAAAGATGAAAAATGCTTATAATGAATAACATCTTATGTTTCCATCACGTTTTCCACTCTATGCTAAATGTTAAATTTGTTTTGAAAGAATTGCCATATTGCAACATTTTGAAAGGCATCTGCGACATATTATTTCTATGTGATAAATGCATAATTCATATTAGTACAAATCAGACGAGACTGATATTACTGTTTTCGGGTAAAAAATAATATTTACTCACTTCTTCGAGATCTGGGTTGATTTGCTCCTACAGGAATATTGAACATTGATGAACTGCGCCCTGACATATCACCTTCATTTGACATCTGTGCTTCCTTGAGTTTCTGTTTCTTCTCTTTCTTTGCCTTTATCTTTTTAAGTTTTGTGCCTTTCTTTTTGTCAGAAGCATGTTCAGGCGATTCCGAAACTTCACTCTCAATTGAGCTCTTTGATTTATGTATATTAGATTCCTTGTTAAGGTCTGGCGTTGAAGCAGATAAATCTTCAGCCCTCCGAAAAGAAAATTTTCCAAGTCTCCATCTTGATTTCTTTGGCCCTGTTGACTCTTTATCCGATACACTGGGGTTCATTGACACCGCCCCATCCACCGCAGTGTCCGAATCTGTTTTCTTACTACCACCTATGTTGAAAGACCAGCTTTTCTTCTTAATCTTATACTTCTCAGTACGACGAATTTGGTCAACTTTCTTAACTGTCGATACGGCTTCCGTTTCACCAGATTCATTTTTGGCGACTGACTTTTCATCTACGTCTTCTTCATCATTTGCTGTATGAGCTTCGCCGTCAGCGTTGACAACGTCTATTGCACGTTCATTGATGTACACAAAATCTTCATCTGTTTTTTCTCCGTTTACATATTCCGGATCTGTATGTTTCGTCGTATTTCCATTTATTTTTGAAGCGACTTCGGCAACCCCGTTTGAAATAGTTTCAATTGGATGAACATTGTTCTTTTTCGTTTTATTTACAACGGAATATTCTACACCGTTCATAGTGTCACAAAATTTGTCCACAACTATGCCACTGTCGAGTGAATTGAGCCTCCGTACACTACGTTGGTCTCCTGTCGTGACTTGTTGATCAGGAGCTGTGTCAAGCTTGTCAGAGGGGTTCTGATCTTCTGTGACACCGTTTTGATCATCGCTTACCTCCGTAATTTGATTCGTACTTGTAACGTCTGCTTTAATTTCGCTACCTGACGATGTTACTTCTACATCAGCTTTTTGTTTGCGTTTACTGAACTTAAACATGCTTGGAAAACCAATTCCCTTTTTACCTTCCCTCTTTTCTTTTTCTTTTGACTTATTCTCTTCCTCCTTTATGAATTCTTTAACAGATTCAATAATTTCCCTCTCTCTGAGGTTTTGTTCTTTAGCTTTACTCTTCTTATTCTTCTTTTCTTTCTTTGGAGAAATTTTAGACTCAGATATCAATTGATCCTCCCTTTTGATATCATCAATATCTGTTGTTACGTTTTCTTCGTTAACGTCAAAACTCCTATTTTTATCAGAGATTTGATTTTCTCCAAACTGTAGCGAATGTTCGTCCGTTTCTATTGGTAAATCTTGAACATCATTGGAATTATTAGCAATAATTTCCTCAGCTGATACAGTTGTATCTTTCTCCCTAACAGCACCAGTCTCTTTATCTATATCAAGATCAGCGTTTGCGTTTCTATTAACGATTTTCACTGCTTCTTCAATAGAGCGTTCAACGATAGCGCGACTTGCTTCTTTTAGTTCTTCGTCAGAGTAATTAGTAATAACTTCGTTGTCACCATTTAACGTGTTTAACGTGTTTTCTACTGAAATATAAAAAAGGTAATTTTAAAGGCGGGAACACACATAATTTACCGACTCCATTTTCTCCATATGAGCCAAATCTGGTGATTTGTTGTCTTATATACTCTCAGGTGGTTTCTGGTTTCCCAATATTTCTCTAGAAGGAAATGTAATAATATGCATAATGGCCAGACATGATATATTTTGTCACCTATTTCCCACCTTCTTTGAAAACAAATGAGCAAAACAAAATAGAAACGTATGGACACTTGAAAGTACATCCTTGATGCAGAGATAAACACATTGCAGAAAACTGAAAACACAATATATGTAAATGTTTATTGTACATACGCGAACGTGCTCAATGAGAGCACATTTTCTTCTTATTATAATAATAGTATGCTTCTTACGCTTAATTGATTGGTTCTTTTATTCAAACTGTAACAACTTGAGCATATTTAGATGGTGAACACAGTTTATTATATTTTCTTAAATTTGTTTATGTTTATGTTGCTATTACTCAAAACCATTGCCTCTATAAGGCGATTCTTTAGAGTACCCAACTCGGAAGTATTAAATTTGAGTAAAATGACAGACGAGCCGTTCCACGAGAGAACATACATCATGGACTCTATGTAATATATCGACCCAGATTATCCTGCGCAATCCGCACAGGCTTACCCTGGCCGACACATTCCATATATAGAGATAAAGAGGTATGATGTCCATAGGAGGCAAAATATCCATGCCGTTACTTTACGCAGAGGCCACAATGTTGGTTTTCTCGAGAGACGGCTCATTTGAGTAAAATTAGAGATATTATAAGGCAAAGACCAATTGTGTACTCATATTTACCTAACAACTAGAGCGCTCGGTGTTCGAGTCTTAATTATGTTAGCCTAACAGGTTTTGAACTTAAATAAAATACTAGGCGACCGGGTTGGATAACACAATTAACAAACGTAACCTTTTCCAACATGCAGTAAATCTGCAGCAGAAAACATTAAAAAATATCCAGGAGAACGAAATGAATTTACATGCATAAAGGAAGGCCTTATTCTTGAATAAATAACCTTTAAATATAGTAACAAAAAGAAACAAATCGCTGATTATGAACAATTTCACATTTTGTCTGAATGATTTTAAAGCCGTCTGCAAAAGATTCGTTAAAATACGTTTACAAGTGGGAAAGGCTTAAGTATGATATTATGCAGTGTTTTTAAGTACGTTGGGGAATATGTTAACAATAGGCCCAGTGTTAATTTCAGCCGGGGTTTACTTCTCTTTATCGCTGCTATGTATGAACTTATATTCGTACAAGGTCATTAAACTGAATTAAGTACCATCTAGTGTTGCTTATATCCGTTTTGCTTTCCCACGCGCAGACGACTTTTAACGCGTTTTAAAGCAGACGACTTATGTTTACATTGTAGAAAAAGGGAAACTTGCTCATAATGAGCAATTTCTCATTTCCCACTGTTCACCACTCTGTCCAATAATACGATGTCTATTTTCCAGTTGTCTGCTGTAGGTTTCTTCTAGATTGGAAAGGGATGGATGATCATTGGTTTAAAGCCAAAGGAGCTACGACTCTCAATATATCCTAGAATCTCGAATGTAAGACTGTGTTACAGGTAGAAACAATTGCCTGAGAATACACTGTTCGCCTATAAAGCACAGCTTCAAACACACCTAGATAAATTTCGTTTTTATTTTATTTCATTTTAATATTCGCTATTAAATTCATATCCGTTTTTTCAAACACTGAGTTTCGGTAGTCGAATCTCGCCAATACTGCTTCTAAGTCCATTAGAAGTTATTTCGCCCGTGACATAATCTGAAGTACTGAAATAACTGTAGACTTACAGACCGAATTGTTTCTCGGTCTTTTTGCTATGAAGAGGATGTAGTACATTGATTTGATCGACCCGAGTTACACGGCCGAAATGGTCTAGTTGACACCTTCTAATAATAAGCGTCGCATGTGTTTCTACTTCCGCTATACCAGGCTGTTACTAATAGCCTATCAGATAAAGCGTTCAGAGAGTAAGTATGTTATTGATCCGCGTCTTATAGTTTGAAGTCTTCAAGTTCCGCATATATGTTATCAGAGACAAATAAACAACAAATCTACTGCAAACAACTTTTAAATTATTTACTCAAAAATATGGAAAATCTCTATTAATGAAAGAACACTTATTGCATGAAGTTGAAATTATTATGTCAAAAGTTAAAATTGTTCAATATGAGCAATTTCACATTTTGTCATAATGTGTTGAAAGGAAATCTGCAGCAGAGGCGTCAGAAAGCGTTTCAAAAACATGCTATATAATGGTTACTGTCGGTTTTTATTGTTAAGTTATGGTTATACTTGCACGATTACATACCAGATTGTGTTTGCTTTTCGTCTCCTGCGATTCTTTCTGGATTGTCCTCGTGCGATTCTTCAAACTCTTTCACGTCACAGACAACAGTGGGTGGGGGGATCGTCGGTTGAAGGACGGAATATTCGGGCTCCACTAAAACCCGATGAAATTGTCCTGGTTCGGAACTGACCAACGAATCTTTGGTGACATCGAGCTTTGAAGATTCTAAAAAGAGATAGAAACCAAACGATTTTACTTACTCTCATGTATTTAATAGTGATTAGTTAATTCACTTCTTTCTCTCTGTATACTAACAAGTCTATTAAAGAGGCACAGATAGACCAGGCTCTAAAACTATATAAGTAAAACAGTATTCAGGATATGTGTGCTCAAGTATCTGATTGGTTAGAAGCAAATTCATAGTCGAAATTGTCCAATCGGAAGTCTTATTTGGATCACGGAGTTCATTTCTGAGTACAGATAACGTTTTCAGAGTTTTATAGTTTCGGGGTCTGGCTATCTGCTGATCGCAAGTTCCTAAGGTCGGTTTTCGTGTAGTATGACCTATGATACCTTAACCCTTTCCCTAATACGACAATTCTGCAGCAGACGACTTTGAACATATTGTGTCAAAAGGTTAAAAAAATCTCGTTAATTGAATGAATAACCTATGACTAAAAGTGGAAAACTTTGTGACAATATGAGAAATTGCTCGTTTTGTCACTATGTTTTCAAAAAGCCGTCTGCTGCAGAGGCGTCAGAAAGCGTCTATATGAGAGGAAGGGTTAATGTTCTGTATTCGCGGTGTCGCGGAATGATTGGGACATCAGTCTATGCTCGTGGGAGCACCAAACTACCTACATTACAACAGCTGATATGTTGTCTTCATTTTGGCATGAGTTAGATCTGACTACGATGTCCTCAACATCGGGAACAGTGCACATTTTGAGGAGAAAATCGTGGACTGAACAGCAATAACCTAGTACCCTAAGCAGACCGTCACTGTTGCGGTAGTAACCATTTCCAATTGCTGACTCATTTGGATGTATGTTGCGTCTTTTGAAGAAAAAAAGAGCCAAACAGAGATTTGCTTATAATTCTATTTACATAATTGTGTAAAGATGTTTTCATCGTCGTTGGCTGCGAGTGCGTTGTGAGAAGTATAAGGTCCTAGTTCCGGGGTGAACTACTCGAGTATTTCTTCAGAACAATTACTTGAATTGCATACATGTACGGTCGTTGGTTTTGTGTGTTAATAACCGTTAATCATATACTTTAAGAGTGTAATAAAATACAAGCTTGCGTATCCATGCTGAAGGATCCAAATAAACACTTATTTATGGAGGTTTGTTTTAACCTGATTACTTGGCTGAACTTTAAGGTCCGGATCAGACAGCAATGGTGGCAAATGCGTCAAGGTTGGTTTATGCAGAGCGTCCCTCATTTAATGTTAGGAAAATATATTAAAATGTACTGTCTCTGGTCGGGTAGACCAATAAGAATAAGAAGAAGCGAAAAGACCCAACGTCGCTACTTAATTAATGATATATTATTATTTTTTCTCCATCTACTTTATGAGTGCTTGTTTGACTCGTCTGAGAACAGGGAAGATACAGATCGGATTGAACGTAAGTCCAGGCATATCTGTATCTTAGTTGGTCGCAGAGTCCGGGATATCTGTATCTTAGCTGGTCGCAGAGTCCGGGATGTCGGTATCTTAGCTGGTCGCAGAGTCCGGGATGTCGGTATCTTAGCTGGTCGCAGAGTCCGGGATGTCGGTAATGACGTAATCCAACTTCGTCAAGTTTTTAGTTACAAGTGCCTAACATGTATCTGATTTTATTATGGCCTAGTTCGGCAATTCATCACTACACTTTATAAAACATGAGGATTTCATTGCACGTGTCATTTTAAAAAAGCATCCATCATCTCGGTATAATTATACGGTCAAATATAGAATGTCCTTACCACAGTTTAACCCTTCATACTGGATTAACATTCAGTGAGGGTTCAAATAAGTTTGAATGTTTTGGGTTAATTGTTTACCACTTGTTTATCATGACACCCGATTCTTCAGGGGGTATTCAAATTAAACTAAAACAGTGTAGATGATACCCTTACAGTTGTTCACTGTAAATACAAAACTTTAACGATTTGTTAGGCGTTCATAAAACCGAATAGGAATTTGGGTGTTCGGGGAGTGAACGGATCGTATTCGGGAAGCATTCGGTGTATTCTCGGAGCATACTGGCTGTTCGGCTCTGTACGGATGTATACGGAACGGCATTCAGTAGCTACGCACATTTGTTGTGCATTTTCAAACATTTTTTATCGACCATCCGAATCATCTGAATGTGTATTCGGGAAGCAATCTAGGAGCATACGGCTATGGAAAACATTCTGGAAACATATGCTTTTAGTTCTTTGTGCATTCAGAATGAACGTTTTGAGGTGCTATGCTTTCCAAACTACCCGAATGGACCTAGAACATGAAGAATGTTTACCAAACCTTCCTGATGTTTTTTTTTCTTTAATGCCGCTGGACGTATAACGAATAAGCAGGATCCTTCCAGTATTCTTTTAGAAGATTTTCCGAACTGCTCGTACACTTCCAGAGTGCAGAGTATATTCCGTATGCTTTCCGAACACCCTGAATGGACATAGAACTCCGAACGCTTTCAGAATGCATGCATAAAAACGGGTTTGTTCAATTCTAGGTCAATTGCCCGTGTTCAAAAAGCATTCGGAAAGCATACGGAAAGCGTTAGGAACGAAAACGATTCGACATGCGGAAAGTATTCTATAAGCATTCGGTTTATTCTAAAATCATTCTGAAACCATTATGAAAACATTCGGAAAACAAACGGAAAGTTTAAAAAATCACACCACTTTCGTATACGGAAAACAAACGGAATAGCATAATGTAATCTCCCCATAAGTGATAACAACCTAGTGTTACATGTAGGTAAATCTGAAAAACCCGGGTTTTAAGAATAGAACAACAAGTGTCATTTTGAAAATCTTTGCTATAACACGATCTATAATCGAAACGTTGGTCTCTGTCCCTAGATGCGGACTAAATGTAGCTAACCACTGTAATCATGCTATGTGTTGAGTCGGTCAGATCTCATAGTACAGACATGTACGTAATTTATAATCTGAGCATCTGCATTTATCCATAAATAAATCTTACAATAAATTTTGAAACCGACCAGGGTTCGGGTTTTACGATATGTAAAACTTCATATAATATTGAAGCAGTTAACTTTACTCCATTTACGGTTATGGTACATTTCCTAGACCTATAATTGGCAGCTTGAAAGTTGCGGCATATTTGAATATCACATTTTACGTATAACTATTGTTCAGACATATTTGAATATCACATTTTACGTATAACAATTGTTCAGACATATTTGAATATCACATTTTACGTATAACAATTGTTCAGACATATTTGAATATCACATTTTACGTA
>JAUELF010256940.1:0-11559 GCA_031471495.1 Clinocardium nuttallii
ATGATTACGAAGTTTCGCTAGCCAATTTGCCCAGGGTATCATATATGTTATGAATAGCCTGGGTACCGAGGATGCAATATGCCAAACGAAGTAGGGGGTGCGACTTATAACCGAGTATATACAGTACTTATCCTTATCCCTTTCCTACATACAACAAATCTTCAGCAGATGAATTCGAAATTGTCCAGGCAAAAATACAGAATTATTGCTATATAAGAAATTAAAATAATCAAATACATTTGAAAACATTGCAATTTCTCCTTTGGTTACAATGTTGTCAAAAGATTGCTGCTCATGCATATACATCAAAATGTGGAAAAGGGTGACTGAAAAAAGTGTTCGAAATGAACAAACTTCAAGATAGAATTTTATGGTATTCAATGGTATTCACTTCCATAAATTGAAAGTTTATTAATGATTTGTAAAGCAGGATATCAGCCAATGTGCCATACAGACAGGAAGTGTCAACTGTCTTTTAAATTGTCACCATCCTAGCCAATCAATTGAAAGGTACATCCGTCCACACTAAAAACTCATCAAGTCGTGCGGCACGAACGCCGCACTAAAACCAATCTTTAGGCAAACATTGTAGATCTAGATCAGCGAGTCCGGAGTCTGATCTGTATTCTGCACTTACTGATAATCAGCCAAGCAATGTGCAGGCAGGACTTTTTCCACAATATGTATTAATTACTTAAGCCCTTTTCCACTTACAACAAATCTGCAGCAGACGACTTTGAAAAAAATATCTAGGCACTTATCTGGAAATCTCTCTAATTGAAAGTATAATTATTCTGAATAGTTGATAACATTGTGACAGAAGAAGAATTGCTCATCAAGAGCAAATTCTTCTTTTTGCCACAATGCCTTCAAAAGTCAAATACTGCAGGGGCATTAGAAAGCATCTGTAAGAGGAAAAGGATTAAATTGTGTTTGCATGTAGCATGTCTCAAAAAGACAATCAGCACTATCTCATTGCCCTTCTGTTTTCAACCCTATCCCTTTGTTCTATGTGGGAAAGGGTTAAACTTATTTATTATACATTGATCTTTCAACTTATATCAATTACTGCCAATGTCTGCTTCCTGGATACTCAACCAGAACCTCTCATCAAGTTTATAGAAATTCCTACACAAAGAAAAGATGGGCTTAACAAGAAGAGCTGCCCATAAGACAGCATGCTTGACTATATGGCCATTTACATGCTATATTCAACAGTGGTTACTGAGATAGTGGCTTGATAGCATAGTAACACATAAATCATGTTGGATAAGTTGGATTTTTTAATGCAAAATTTGGCCATGCCAGGAGATTGAATTGTTTGGATAGAGAATGTCAACAAATGGGCATGCAATACTTGAGTCATAGATACCTTCGTTCAATTATTTATCAGATAATAGCATTTCTAAAATGTGAATAATTCAGTCAAAATCATATGTACAATTATTGGACATGTACTACAAGGTCATTTGATGACATACAATTAGTATGTGAAGTTTCAATGCAAAAGCATTTGTGGTTGCATGCAAAACTTTACCCAAATTTCTAAGTTCCAAAAAAGGCATAATTCAGTCAAAATTTGATGTAGAGTTATGGGCCCTACTTATTCTTCAAATGGTTGGGCTAAAATCTACAGACCCCGCAACATCAGGCAAAGTTACTCCTAGGAAGAAATCTAAACCCTTTCCCACATACAGACAATTGATGACGCCTCTGCAGCAGACAACTTTTGAAAACATTGTGGCAAAAGGTGAAATTGCTCCTTTTGCATCAATTTTTTCAATTTATTCACATATTCCATTTGTTAGTGGGTTGTTTTTATGTGTGAAAGTTCTAAGCAATTACAGAAAGTCAACAAAGTTATATTAAAGACATCGGAATGATGACAGTGAAATGTAGATAATGTTAGAAATTAATATTCATAAATCTAAATCCTACGTTGTGAGAACTCAAAAGAATCGTCTCAATGAGAATTTAATTTTGATTACCCACAACATAAGGTTTGGTTTGGTTATAAGGGATATATGTGGAAAAGATCCGTTTACTTTCCCATATCACATCCTCTGACTGACTGAAGCAACCACAAGCCTGAATATCATTGTCATGTCACAGTAGAGTACAAAGACCTTTTGTTGTTTTATCTCTGGCATACAGTTGTAATGCTTTAACCCTTTCCCTCATATATACGCTTTCTGACGCCTCTGCAGCAGACGGCTTTTTTAAAACATAGTGACAAAAGGAGAAATTGCACAAAAGGTGCAATTTCTCCTTTTGACACAATGTTTTCCACTTTTAGTCATAGGTTATCCATTCAATTTTAGAGATTTTTTATGTTTTGACAAAATATGTTCAAAGTCGTCTGCTGCAGAATTGTCGTATGAGGAAAAGGGTATTCTGCTGCAGATTTTTTTGTATGCAAACAAGGGTTAACTGAGGAGCTATTTTTCATCTACAATTTTTTTCAATACAGATTCTATTCTCATATTCAACCTAAAACCGCCTTGAACATATGATATTTTATTATTCTGCAGTGTTTATAAAAACAATCCAGCAAAAAAGGAGATTTTATGCTAATGATTTAATCCTCTTTTTCTGCCTATGATTTAAATAATGTATCAAAATAATTGTTTCTTTTAAAATCATCAACATTTTTTTCCCTATACATGTATATATAAAAGCAGACATTTAAAAAAAATACATTATAGAACATTAGAACTGTTTAAGACTGTAGTATGTTAAAAACAGGTTTTTGTGGAAGTTGAGCCCTATAATGAAGTATCACAGCACAGATATATCAAAATATTTATATACATGTACACAAACAAAGGAGCTACATCAAGATGTATCAACTAGCTAAGATCAAAACCATCAAGAACACTAATGCAATCTGATCAGACATTTTTCTTTTTTACCTATAAATATTTCCCACATACACACTTTCCGATGCCTCGACAGCAGAAGACTGTTGACATTGAGACAAAAGGGAAAATTGCTCAGAATAAGCGATTTCTCCTTTTGCTACAATATTTTCAGCCCTAACCAATGATAATACTTTCATTTGTAAATGATTACCATATTTATAACAAGGTGTTAATACTTTCCCCACATACAAAAATGAATCAGAAAACATAAGAAACATCCTGGCAAATTTATAAAACATCGCGATAAATGTATGTATCAATATTACGTCGAGTTTATAATATTGTGTCAAATGAAAGTAATTTCTCATTTTGCCACAATGTTTTCTAAAAACATCTGTTGCAGATGCGTCTATATGTGGGAAAGGGTTATGGCAGTAAGAAGACTGAGAGTATTCGTATTTATGAATCTAAATCCTTTCCCTCGTACAACAATTGTGCAGCAGACGACTTTGAACATATTTTGTCAAAAAATAGAAAATCCCTATAATTGAATGGATAACCTATAACAAACAGTGAAAAGCATTGTGTCAAAAGGAGAAATTGCATGTTTTGTGCAATTTCTTCTTTTGTCACTATGTTTTCAAAAAGCTGTCTGTGCTGCAGAGGCATCAGAAAGTGTCTATATGAGGGAAAAGGTTAATCTATTGTAAAATCTCCAATGATCATTTTCCTGGTGAATGTGTCACAATCAGCAGGGCATTTACGGTACCCTTTCAGATGCAGACGTTTTGATGCATCTACACTGGTTGGTATAACATCGTGTTTTGATGCATCTACACTGGTTGGTATAACATCGTGTTTTGATGCATCTACACTGGTTGGTATAACATCGTAACTCTAGCATCCTTGTGATAGTTAATCTTTTACCACCTTGACACAAACCACTGTCAACACTTTATCTCTACAATATAACATTCTAGACTTCATAGAGTTTTTCAGTGTTCATTTTTGTGTCCATTTAATACCCTTTAAAACAGGATATAAATTTTAATGAAAAAAAACCAACAACATATCTTTGCATCATGAATTTAGAAAGATCTCCCATCAAAAAATACTTCAGCCTTTCCGTCATATAGATGCTTTCTGAAGCCTCTGCAGCAGAAAACTTTGAAACCATTTTGACGAAAGGAGAAAGTGCTCAAAATAAGCAATTTCTCCTTACGCCCAAATGTTAACAACTTTACTCAATAATTGTTCTTTCATTCATAAAGTTTCCATATTTTTCACTTTATGTTTTCAATGAGGTCTGCTGCAGATTTGTTGCAAGTAGGAAAAAGGTTAATTCATGAGATTAACCTAAAAGGCAATATTATCAGTATATAAAGAAATACTTCTTGAATATACCTAGGATTTAGATCTACATTCCTACAATTCAATAACAACAGCACAATGAATGGTTTCATATCCTCATCTGAAATAAGTAAATTACAAAATGAAAATATTTCAAACAAAATGCATATGGCACATTTGGTTTTGTTTGTTAAATGGGGTTTTTTACACAATTTTAACCAATATTTCAGTAATATCACTGACAGTTCACTTATTCTTGATCCCTGGGTAAACAAACCTTGCCCAAGGGCATTCCATCACCAAGATTTTACATTTTGAAAGAAAAAAAGAAGAATTTGTTAAAAAAATACTTCCACTCTTCCAGACATGACATTCTTCTAATGAGTTTAATCCTTTCATATAGACGCTTTCTGACACCTCTGCAGCAGGCGGCTTTTTTGAAAACATAGTGACATAAGATGAAACTGCACAAAACATGCAATTTCTCCTTTTGACACAATGTTTACCACTTTTAGTCATAGGTTATCCATTCAATTATAGAGATTTTCTATTATTTGACAAAATGTGTTCAAAGTCGTCTGCTGCAGAAATGTTGTATGAGGGAAAGGGTTAACAATAAAAATGAAAAGTAGGTTGCATGTACCCTTATATGTGACCACACAGTGGCTTTACAAACATTGATAAATTGGTATGAGGAAAACCATAACAACCGAGATGATGATATCTCTAAGATGTAAGAATATCCCACATACAGACACTTCCAGAAGCCTCTGCCGCGGACGATTTTTGAATACAATGGCTTCAACTCGGTTCAACAAGCATATACTCTCACTTGTAGGTTGCATGTACCCTTATATGACCACACACTGGCGTTACAAAAAGGTACGAGCGAAACCCGAAGACCTGACTTGATGACGTCTTTTAGGTGTCAGAATACTAATTTTTATTCATAATTCATACTAATTCTTATTTTATGGATTTTAATTGAAAAAACCTACCTCATTAATCATTTAACCTTTGACCATTTTATTGAAATCCGACATCTATTCTTGAAGAAGTTGCAATAAATCTCAACCCATCTAACTACCATGGTTAAAATGAATGATATATACATGTATTTGAATCTTGTTTAACCCCTTTCCCATTTACAGACGTTTTCTGATGCCTCTGCAACAGGCAACTTTTGAAAAAAGTTTAGCAAAAGGAGAAATTGTTCACAATGAGCTAATTCTCCTTTTGACACAATGCTTTTAACTTGATTCAAAGATATACTTTCACTTGTAGAGATTTTTCACCTTTATTCAAAAATAGTGAAAAATTGGGAGATTCCAATTCCAAATTTTTGACTAAGAGTTAACAAAGAGTGTATTTTTTTCAAAAGCCATATGGTCCAATATTGACCTAGTCGTCAAAACCCCATTGAGTGAAAAATGCAGGGTAGACGAAACCCCAATGATTGGACGGACCCAGATTAACGGATAAAAACAATGTGAACAATTTTAGCATAATAATGCTCATTTAAGAAACATTTGTCCAAAATTATTTTCAAATCGAACCAGTCCTTTTTTGACAAGAAAATGATTTCTTTTACATTGCCATGGTGACCAGTGCGCTCTGCATTGAATTCCATTTATTGTACAATTTTGAAATAGGAACATGTTGTGCATTTTTTTTTTTAACTGGAACAGTCATTTTTCAAATAAGATTTAAATGGTAGGAATGAATGACAGACGGACGACAGGCTGCGAGTAATCACAATAGCTCACCCTGAGCACTACAATGCCTGGTGAGCTAGCAAATACATATATCTACTTTATATTTTGATTATCTTTTTAAACGGTTTGATTATCAATTTATTTATGGTTTTAAAGGGTGTTAAAACTGCTCGATAAAATGTTTTAATGTCCCTGGTTATTTAGACCCGGTAAGTGTTTTTGACAAGCAGTCCAACCGTTGAGGTATCTCATTGGAAGCGTAACATCACTATCAAAACTGTTTAATTAAACAGAATACTAGAACTGGTCTTTTCACGACATTCTCTCTCTTATTACTCAACCTAAACCTATGTTGTGGGTACTCAAAAAAATTGTCTCAGTGAGACAAATCTTTTGAGTACCCACAACATAGGTTTTGAGATTCATGAAAATAAAGATTTTAGAACATGAAAAACTTCCCCACATCTAGGTCTGATTAAAAAAGTCAGATACTGTAGTCTAATTAACATATATAAAATGTAACTGGTAAAACATCACAGGCAAGCTTATACAAACAACAGTTAAACCGTTATGAGACCAGTCATAGATTATAGGTCAATATAAAATGAACCACTTCTTGCATTTGGAATCTTATTGCATATCCATACTGTATAGACTCAGATGAGTATGTAAATCCAAAAAGTTTTGTCACCTACATTTTACACTTTCCCTCATAAAGACACTTTCTGATGCCTCTGTAGCAGACGACTTTTTGAAAACATAGTAACAAAAGAAGAAATTGCTCAAAACAAGCAATTTCTCCTTTAGCCACAATGTTTTCCACTTTTAGTCATAGGTGAACCATTCAATTATAGAAATGTTCTATTTGTTGACAAAATATGTTCAAAGTCATCTGCTGCAGATTTGTTGTATGTGGAAAAGGGTTAAGGTAAGTTTTTTCAAATAAAATAGAATTGTAGTACAATTAGCTGTACACCCATGTATTTAAATGATGATGAACTAGAGAAGCATTTAGAATACAAATCACAAGTTGCAGATCTAAAGTATGGCAATTGCTAAATCAATAGAAATCTGTGAACGACTGCAAATGTCTATAATAGCTGCTTGCATTGTCTTGTCCTGCAGTCTAAGCGCTGGTTGCTTTCTTCATCCAGACCACAATTCACAACTTTGTAGTAGATGTTCTAGGAAAATAATGCAAGCAAAGGAGAATTTGCTCTGAAGCTATTTCACTTTTTTCTCAAAGTATTTTGAACTTATGTTTTAAAATTATACACAAGTTAAAATATTTTTCAAGCGATTCTGTTTTTTTCTTAACCTATTTGCCAATGCCGATGAACTTACAGTAGAAATATTTAGAAAAAAAGTTGTTTTGCTCGAAAAGAAGCCTGTACCTTACAATAATTATTATCAAAGTTTATCAGATATTGCCTTTGTAATTCCAGATGTTTTCAAAGCACATGCTTCTAAAGATATCCAAAATTGTTGTTAAACAGACGAATCCCGGATATCAATCTCAGGAAAAGATAACTACCTTTAGTATTCAGTTAAATGAAAGTAAAATCATTGAATAAAGTAGACGATGTCGTAGCAAAATGAGAAAGTGGTCTACCGCAATAAATCAAAATATGTCATAATGTGGGAAAGGGTTAACTGCACAAAGGATTACAAACTATAACCATATGACATATATTATAACAACTCATCAACATATTCGATTCGATACTGGAACACGGGAACATCAATACCATCTTCAAGCACATGTGCATATACGGTAAAATAATAATTTCCCTCCTGCGGTAGGGTCACATGATATGTCTCGGCATTGTCAACGTCACGAATCTCATGATCTATCTTTTCCTCTAGCGTATCAGAGTCTATTTCCTTACCAGGACCAGCATATTCTAACTGCGGATTGACTGCAACACCTTGCAATAATACCGTTATACTCAATCTTCCATCATATGTTCGAATTACCGATTTCATATTCAATGGACGAATTACAAAATGGAACATGGCAGGCCAAGTCTTCAAATGACCTTCGAATTCTTCTATCGTTGCTGGAGTGTTCATTAGTAACCACTTTTTGTCTTTAGGGAAGTGAGACAAGATGAGCTCGTCGGGGGACGTGGCAAAGTAATGATCACGAACATATTTATCTCTAGATGCACCAAACTGAGGGTCTACAAGTCTATAGTGTCCGTCCATAGAGACGGCAATCCACGAATGTTGAAACTTTTGGGTTTGAACAGTGTTCCCAGGCAAGTAATCCTTACTTTTCATGTAGCCTTCCACCCGCTCGCACTTCAGTCCGGCCACCCTGAAAAAGTTGATGAGAATATATACAAACCATAATAAGGATATTAACCCTTTCCCATATACAACAAATCTGCAGTAGACAATTTCATAAACACATAGGCATTTTATGATTATGACACAAGAATGGTTGAAATAACACATGTGTCGCCTAGTTATGAAGGAACACAATCATGTGTCACCTGATTGTATCGCAAAAATGTTTGTAGGACCACTTGTGTCCCCTGATTGTGTCACAAGTGTTTGAAGGAATGCCTGTGTCACCTGATTGTGTCACAATAGTGTTTGAAGGAATGCCTGTGTCATCTGATTGTGTCTCAATAGTGTAATATGGAATGCCTGTGTCACCTGATTGTGTCACAATAGTGTTTGAAGGAATGCATGTGCCACCTGATTGTGTCTCAATAGTGTTTGAAGGAAACCATGTGTCACCTGATTGTGTCACAATAGTGTTTGAAGGAATGCCTGTGTGTGTCACAGGAGTCTATTAACAAATGTATGTAAAAAGAATGACATACATCAGAGTTTGGATTGGTATGTGTATGATGTCAAGGCAGGTGACAGAAACAATCGGTACTTACTTCAACATTTCAATATAAACAGAGCAATAGTTAGTCCTCTTCTCCAACAGCTGCTTTAAACGACCAGGGGGTGAACTGGACTTTTTACTGACTTTCTCAAACTTGGTCAAATCCTGAGTGGTCAACCAGCAGTACAAAGCCTGTGCTTTCGTGTGTTCTGAATTTAGACCCTTGGTTACGGCTGCTACGAGACTCTTCACGTCGTTGTGCTGTTCAGCCACAACCTGTAAACATACAAAATTGGAAATGGATCAGGAAACGCATAGAGATCTGGCATTTAAAGGTTATGTCTTAATGTAGATTTATAGTTTGTGGGAAAGCCTTTACACTTCTTTATTTTTTTGTAAATACTAATTTTACGGATATTCAATTTTGTGTTTGTATCTCAGATATCTTAAATAATGATATCATTGTTATGTACAGAATAAAATTTGGTTGAATGTGATTTATCAAGTCGAGTATGATTAATTATGTGAAATAGTCAAATGATCCCTTTCCTGCATACAACAAAGCTGCAGCAGATGAATATAAACACATCTTGGCAAAAATATGGAAAATCGAGCTACAAATGAAAGTATTATAATTATTATGGAGTCCGAAACATTATGGCAAAAGAAGAAATTGCCCATAATTAGCATTTACTCCTTTTGCCAAAATATTTTAAAATTTATTCCATTATGATATATATTTGACACATTTATGGATATTTTCCATATTTTTGCCTATACAGATATTTTCTAAGTCATCTGCAGCAGTCTAGTTGTATGTGTTAAAGGGTTAATAAGAGACGTAAACCGTCATTTTCATATATTAAAGATAGTTCATGCATTTAGCATTGTGTTTGTACATTACAGACCCAGTCTATAACCCATAATCCACCCACGTTTTTGGTTATTTCCATTATATACTAATACCACAATGCATTATACCGAGATCAATGAAATGTAATTTGTACCAAATGCTTTGTTAACCCTCTGGCCTTTCCAACTTGTAGACATATTTCGATGGATTTGCAGCAGATGATAATTGAAAACATTGTGGCAAAAGGAAAAATTGCTCATAATGACGTTTTCCTTATAGCAGAAATGTTTTCAATTCTATTCAATAGGTATGCTTTCATTAACAGAGTTTCCATGTTTTTTCCCTAAATGTTTTCAATGACGGTTTGCTGTAGGTTTTGTATGTGAATAAGGGTTTATTCTTTCCTGTATGATTACAAAAATGATTTTTCCATCTGAAAGATTTCAATATCAATCTCCCGGTTTTTAACCCCATTTCCGACTTATACAGAAATTATTAATATGGTTTAAATTGATTTAACCCGTTCCCACATACAACAAATCAGCAGCAGATGACTTTAAAAATAGTTATTAGAAACAGCTCAGAATAATCCCTTTAAATAAAAGAAAAATTATTGAATAGAGTTTAAAACATTGTGGCAAAAGGAGAAATTGCTTGTTTTGAGCAATTTCTTCTTTTGTCTCCATGTTTTCAAAAAGGCTGTCTGCTGCAGAGGCTTCAGAAAGCGTCTATATCAGAAAAGGGATAAGGAGAGTTTTACAATAATGACTTTAGGTGAGGAGTAAAGACCTCAATAAGACTTCATATCTTGGGAGAATAATCTATCTCTAAATTCTTCATTAATTAAAGATATGCAAAATTACATGTTTTTTTAAGAATTTGCAAAACTAAGCTTTTTTTGGAATAATTTGCAAATCTTAATTTCTTTTTTAGAGATTTGCAAAACTATGTTTTTTTGTACCAGTACATGTATTTATCTTTTCTTTGTACAATTATAAAAAATGTCCTATCTTGGACAAATAATATACTTATCCATTTTTTAAAGAAATTTAACCCTTCCCACTTTTAGATATTTTGTGATGCCTCTGCAGCAGACGACTTTTAAAACATTATTGCAAATGAAAAAAATTACTCATGATGAGCAATTTTTCCATTTGCCACAATTTGTTCAAACCGATTCAATAATCATAATCCCTTTTATAGAGATTTTCCATATTTTTTTCGAAATGTTTTCAAAGTTGTTTTTTGTCAACATGTGGGACTTAAAGTATTTACAGTAGTTGTATAAGTGATTATATTTCCAAAGGAATTTGGGTATTTCAAAATAAATTGGAAATATATATATTCTAATAGTGTGAAGTAATGTTCTAGTTTTTGATGTGATTTATTGAAATATGGTGGACTATAACCCTTCAAGGTTATTTTGCACATTTCCAGCTCCACAAAATAAACTGTTTTTTTTATGAAAATACTATCAGTATTGTTTTGTTAAATTTTGACTTGACCCCTTTCCTTCATGCAACAAATCTGCATCCGAAATCTTTGAAAACATGTTTGCAATTTTGAACATGGAAAACAGCAGTTAATGAAAGTATAATGACTGGAAATAGTTTCTCAATTTGCCACAATGTTTTTAACTTTTTTTCAGCAAGTATACCTACAATTATAGAGAATTTCCAATTTTTTAGTAGACATTGTCAAAGATGTCTGCTGCAGATATGATGTATGTGGGAAAGTTTTAAACTAGATGATTTAACCCTTTCCCTCATATGATAATTCTGCAGCAGACGACTTTGAACATATTTTGTAAAAACATAGAAAATCTCGATAATTGAATGGATAACCTATGACAAAAAGAGGAAAACATTGTGGCAAAAGGAGAAATTGCATGTTCTGTGCAATTTCTTCTTTTGTCACTATGTTTTCAAAAAGCCG
>JAUELF010256951.1:0-11558 GCA_031471495.1 Clinocardium nuttallii
TGTCACTATGTTTTCAAAAAGCTGTCTGCTGCAGAGGCGTCAGAAAGCGTCTATATGAGGGAAAGGGTTAAAACTGAACTGGTTTGTACCAAGTTATCAACACTTATGTAAGAATGCTGTCTACCAGTTACAAATTAATTGAGACCATTAATGTACTGTGAAAACATACTTTTAGTCATAGAATTTGCAAGAGTAGCATATTTTTGGATGTCTATAAATCCTGGACATTGATCGGGAATATTAATCTAAGTGAATAAAAGAAAAATGTGTTTTACAATATCTTGAAGATTTAGAGAAACGTAAGGACAAAAGTCATCCTTTCCAATCGTCCAATTGTGTTTTGAAATTTCTATCAAAAGTATGCTTTCTATATTCCAGCTGTTTCAACTTAATTCATGTATTTCAAGGTAGACATTGAAGAAGAAAAAAAAAGTGTATCTTGGAAGAATAATAATACATACAATGTCTCAGTGGTGTAGCTGTAGAGCATCCACCTTTGGTGTGGAAGGTTGCGGGTTCAATCCCAGACCAGGAAGTAATGGCTGCCCTCCTTGCTCTAAGGGCTGTGGGGTTAGCATAACGACTGACTGGCTGATGTCAGGATAGATGGACCTGTAGTACAGGTAAATTTCCTGTGAAACGCAGTGGTATAACTAAAAAGTTGTTGAAAGCTGCGTAAAACACCGAACAATCAACTTTCTTCTTCTTTTTCAGCTGATCATCTGTGTAACTTCCTTGATATTCTGTGTATGTTATGTGTTCAGATTTGTGATTGTGTCTAATACAGTGGAGGAATTGAGGGACACCTACTATGAACAATATGTGGATTTGTCTTTCATAACCCTTTGGGACGAAGTAAGTACAACAATGGTGTTTCTTCAGTAGCACTTTTTCTTAGAAGGCAGTCTTCTGTACTGCAATGTCTATTTGTGAGCTAATAGTTTGCATTTCAGCAGCTTTTGAATTTAACATTGTCCAACATTCGTCAGCTGATAGAATGTTGTGTGTTGTACTGGTGTGAGAAAACCAGGAAACATATGGGTAGGTGAACTGGCCGCCGTGATATGACTGAGAAATTGTTAAAAACGGCGTTAAACCCCAATCAATCAATAAGATATTATGTACAAAGTTCAAGGTTGGTGGTAGTGGAAGACAGTGGTACAGAGGTAGTACGGCCTCTTGTACCAAAGGTCCCGGGTTCGAAAGCCGTGATGAGCGGTTTATGCCTTTGGGACTATTCCACATAAACGTCGCGAGTATTGATTAAGTCACCAGAAAACATCGTTATTAATATAAGCTGAAAGCTTATTACTCAATCAATGTAAAACAAAAATAGTTTAAATTAGACCAAGGTCGGCGATAACATTGCCAGGAATAAAACAGCGTAATGGTTAACAGTTTGTAGAAAATAAACACAAATTAACCTCAATTAAATGTCTTTAAAATGTCGGTGCTGTATTAAATGAGCCTTCCGGATTATGTATTAACAGCCTGTATATTTAATGGTACACACTTATTGTTTTATTTCCATTTTAGGAAAGACAGAAGTCATCAGTATCAAGGATGTATTCAAAATAAGGTAACTATTCTTGTGTTTTTGACATAGACTTGTGTATTAATGATTTAAAAATGCTGAACTATACATTTTTGCACAATAAAGGTTATAATTCCCAATTAACCTAACCCAACATTCCTTGTGACGGTCATCATAACTGCCGTTTTTTTTAAATGTGTGTAATACCTACACAAACACCTACTTCTCTTTTTCCTGTTGGGCCGATCTGCCGTAGACATGGAACTCGTTTGAAAAGTTTCTGGACAAGAAGAACAATGCTCATAATTTTTTGAACATGTTTCTATTAGTAAACATGATTTTGGTTTCATTGGTTAAGTTATGTTTCACAGAATATATTTAACCAAATTAGTGTTTGTGCTACCTAGTTAACTCAACATGGTATATACTTGTATTGTGGCAAATCTCAAATGTTGTCCCGTTCATCCTGATATTTGAACTATTAAGCTTTGGATCATGAAGTTAATAGTCAACCTTTCAGCAATCTAATTCAGCACGTACTATAGCGTAGGATGTGCTCATTTAACTTTATGACTGTTGAATATGTCCCCCTAAATAGTGTTACATTTTATGTACAAGTTATTATAACACGACCTTGTCAAAAGTTATTCGATTGGTTAATTCGACTAGCACATTAGAGTGCTCTCTAAATCGGAACATTATAACTATAGGCAAGATTCACTATTTTGGCTTTCTCTAACATTTTGTTTATTCTACACTTGATTTTTCCAGATTCTCTGTACGTAAACCACCCAATAAAAAGATATTTGTTCTTGACTTGAACATAGCAGCTTGTTTTGAGAAGAATGGAGATTGCCTTATAGACATTGATGTATGGAAAGGAACAGAAGTACCTCAACCTGGATGTGACATGACCATCGATTATTCTTGTAAGTATATTTGGATATCAGTCGTGTACAGGATTATCGACCAATGTATATGTAAAGCCAGTATACAAATACATATCACACTGCATGTATTTATAAGGAAGTCTAAAGAAAGTGATTACAATGGTTGCCAATTGGATTAAAGATATCATTAATGTTCAGGCCACGTTTAATCTTCACATAAATATGTAAATGTGTGGTTTCCTGGATCACCATGGTGGTTTGTTTGTCTGCCTCTCAATCCGTCGATGAAACCTTTAACACTTCCTTGTGTATGCTTCCCCCCTGTATTGTTCTGCAGATTGCAAATATCGTACGTAATATGTTTTAAATGCAATTCCGATAAGGCATTCCGGAGATAAGAATCCTTGACATTAGAAACCATAATATGTCGAAGCGGATACCATATATATACAATGTATATATATATTACATTATTGTAACATATTATTATCAACTTATATTATAATGTTAGATAATACTAGGTCCGGCATATACTTTCAAATATATACACATGTATATACATATTAGCATAAATGCAACTTCTACAATTGTGCAGATTTTTCATAATGCTAAAGACTATATTTATGATGTGTTAAAGTGCGTATACTTTTTTGAATAACACTATGAATATTTTCAGTGTCAGATATGGCTGCGTGCACCAACTTGAAGACGCTTGTTGGAATAAGACTTTAAAAATGGTATTAATAGGTGCTCTCCTCGGTTTGCAGGAGTATTGGGTTGTGTCAGTCAGGATAAATGGACCAGTAGTACTAGTTAATTACCGTGGAAACACCATGATATAATTGAACAATTGTTGTCATGTTCTATTTCTTTTTCTTTTAGCATTTTCTGTGTCTACTTTGCTGGAAAACAACAATTTAGCTCATTTAGATATAGCTAGTGAATTATGGGAGGATGCAATCGGATTTGTAGCAGAGGTGACAGGACTGGATGCATATTTCCTTGATAAGCCTTGTTCATTTGATGATGGTCAATATATTGATGCTTTTGATAGGCTCAATGATGGCAAGTATATTTTTCACATTGTTTTTAACAATCCCTGTTAACCCCTTGATTACAAATGTAAGTGTGATGAATGCGCCATTATTAAGCAACAGAACCGGTTTTAAAATTTAGTTAAATTGGATGGATTGTAATCTTATTTCCCTGATGTTTAATTACTAAGAAAGCAAATTAGGTCTGGAATTGTAGGTTGGATCACTTGGGTGAAGCTTACGTTAAAAGAAGAATAACATCTACGCATATCTTAAAAGCATTATATAATGTTCTGTATAGTGTGTAAAAGTACTTTTTGGCATATTAAGGTCATGTCAGCATATAAGTTTTATTACCAAGGATACAAAGTATTTCTATTCCGTTATTTGGTGAACTTAGCCCAAAAAACTTCACTCACTTTCTCACGTGAGCACTTTTGACCAAACCTTCATTAAATGAATACACTGCTTATATCATAACTAGGAGTTAGAATAGATTATGCATATGCATAGTCTTGTCTTAGTCTACATTGTAAACATGTGCAACATGGCCATCCATCCTGTAATCTGTTTGGATTAGAAAATTCTTGGAGCATATCAATAGTTTTCTTTGGAATTATTTTCCAATTCTGAAGATTCGAGTTCATTGTTCCGAATCCACAAACACTATCAATTACCCTCCTTGTTTAAAGTCTGATTTAATAGGATAATAAATAAAAATGATTAATTGAAAATATTTAAATGTTATTTTACTAAGCACGTGACGCATAGGGTGTTAGCTAAATTATGTACTGCGTTCTGTGTGGATATATATTGTGTAATGAACACGTATTGTTATGAATGTATAATAAAAGGTATGTTTGGCTACATTTTCAGAATGCTCAGCTATTGATTATAGTCAATTAAATATCCCAGACTTTGCTGTTTGCCATATCGATGAAAGTTGCTTTAAGATTGACTGTTGTGTGGATGTTGCATATTTAAGAAGGACTTTATCTATTTTTTTTAAACTGGACTTCTGCAACTTTACTATTTCGGGTGGGATTGAGAAAATGGAGTTCGAAAAAGTCATTCTAGACTATGAATGGGGTAAGTTGAACAAAAAGTTATTTTATTTTTATAAACGAACATATGTTTCGTTATATATAAATTTGAGCTAGTATAATCTATCCAAAATCATGTCAATCTATATATAGGTGTTTGTATTACCAAAGGCAAGTTTGATCACTTGAGATTGGACCCGTAAACACACTGATTGGTGATTTGCAGCAAGTTTGATCACTTGAGATTGGACCCGTAAACACACTGATTGGTGATTTGCAGCCATTTGACACCAAGGCCGCTCTCTAAATCGAGTGCCTTTAATATACATGTAATTTTCGCCAAACTCGTTTACAACGTGAATGAGCTTTAAGTCCTTGCCAAGTTTGATGAATTTTAAAATGTCAAATCTTCACTAAGCTGTATACCTTATTCGATTAACATTATATATGGAAGAAACACTCTTTTAATTGCACTGTTTTATGTCAGTTTGGTACTCAATCTCTTTTCATAATTTATTAATTTCAGGGAAACAAGAAATCGAGACTATTTTTAACATGATTGACATCTCGTAAGTTTTTGATAAATAGTTTCATTTCATTGAACTTTAATTCTTAACTGAATCTATCTAACATAATCACATCAATACAGTATCTCTTTTTAAATGCCTTTGTAACCAAATGCTGGCTTGTCATGTTTACTCTCAGGTTGCGTGTGGGAAACACAGACCGCGATGTAGAAGTATAACCTCCTAATCTAAACTTCCTTATGTTAGTCAACACATTATAGACCTTTCCACTAAATATGTGCGAGACTATGCTGAACTTGCTTAATAATTGATGTAAGATAAACATATTAAACAATTTCGCTCATGTGACGCCTTTGACACAAACGACTTTTGATAGCATCGTTGCAAAAGAAGAAATTGCTCATGACGAGCAATTTCTACCATTGCCGCATTGTTTCCGTCTTTAATTTATAATTGGCTTTTCATGTAAAGGGAGTGTTCGTGTATTAAAATAAGGTTTCTAAATCGTCACCTGCAGTTTTGATTCATGTGGGAAAGGGTTAAAACATTGAGTGCATTCTCAAAAAGTGATGTATTCTCTATATCCTATATACAGCTACAAGATAGACAAGACAAGTGTGGATTTCATTGTTGATCTGTCTATTGCTCTATGCATGGAACCAACTGTTTGTCAGTTTGAGATGGATGTTTTTACAAGAGTAGTACAGCCAATACCCGTTTGTAATCTGGACGAGGGATACAATATAAACAGTGAGTATCAACATTAGTAATATATCCATTTGGTCCCGTATACTAAAATGTAATGCTATGCAGGTCAAACAAAATCTGGTACCCGACGTATTGAAGTACGTTAATACGTCTGACACGGACCGACAATGGATACTTGCATTGCAATATGGTACCCGGCGGAATATAGTAAATTAGTACGCCAGACATTAGTCTGGTAGTCGACATCCAATAGCAACGAAGTAGATATAAACCTGTGTTTCATAAACGTTCACTAAAACAATTTGATGATTAGATGTTTAGAATATGTACACACATACGAAAACAAACTACAAATGGATTACCACTTGAGTTTGAAAAGTTGGGTCCATAAAAAGGTTTTATTGCTTGCTGACTAAGTCACATAGCAAGTTTTATGTTATTTCTCGTTTCTGCGTATCTGTAAAGTACATCAGATCCGTACATGCCTTTTCTGCTTTACATGTTGTTTATGACATTCATTTCAACGTATACACGGTATCTATTCATAAGCACAATACATCATTTTAGGAAAGAGGTTGTCAGACTCAATTATTGAATAAAAACAAAAGACGTGCACAAATTTAAATAATTCATTGTTTAACTTTGTGTGTTTGTCTTTCGTTCTTAAAGAGTGAAAGGGAAGAGCGAACTATGTTCTGTACAATTACTTATATTCATTATTATGCTGAGAGACCACAGTTTATGAATGGTCAATTTAACTATACAGTTACATTGTTTTGTGTTTGTGTTCCAACTCAGGTACTGTTCATTTGTTACATTCCAGACTTTTCATTCACTGAAATGATGAATCAAGTTGGCCAAGCGGATTTAACAAATCTACCTTCAGCTGTTATCGATACCCTGTTGTCTAGACTTGGTCTGAACAAATTTTTGAGAAACCCACCCTGTTCCGAGTCGGATCATATCTACATAAGTAATATTGTTGAAACAGGATGGACATCTGGTAATTTAACAGATGTTTTCACTTTTAATTTAATTGTTGAAATATGCCTCCGTTTAGCTACACACATCAAGAATTATTCATGTTTAAGTCTGCATAGGAGGAATTCGATGTGAAATATTGTTTGAGTAACCGTATATTTAAAAATTAGTTCGCTCATGTAGTCAGAAGACTACCAACATACTTAGCTTGTATTCCAATAAACATGTTTTTCTAGTTTCTTTTGTAAACGGGATAAAAAGAGAAACCCATTTTCTGAAACAGTTATAACACGAATGAGCTGATTTACATCTATTTGGTGGACTTGTTAGGAATCTATATAATGCTTAGTAAAATAATAAAATTGAGTCTGTTTACAAAAATATAACTTTCAAACACATATATATGTATACAAAGAACTATTTTACATACCGTCATAGCTTTAAGTTACAGTTCTATTTTCTAATATGTTTTGCAGTAAAACGTCGTCTTTGAACCACTAGACAATCAAGTATTGTGATGGCATTCCTCTTCTGTTTGATAAAGTATTTCCTTTTGTTTTCAGTGTGTCCACTTTCTCTTGAGTTAAGTCCGTTGCCAGATGAAATTACATGCCACATTCCTGATTACTGTACTGGAATACAATGTTGCATGTTTGTTGGTTTGCTACGGAAATCTGTTCAGTTAGAATTTGCACTGAATGGATGCGAGCTTAAGCTACATATGGGAATTGAGAGGTACCAGATCGAAATTAACCTTATAAATTATGCCTGGGGTGAGTCGAATAGTTCACTGTTACCTCTATTATAAAAATGACTTGCACATTTCTGTGGATAGAATGTAATACAAAGATTTATCAGAATCGTAATTGTGACAAAAAGTTGGTAACATTGTGTTTAAGGTAGAAGTTACCATTACAGCTTGTTCCTTTACCCCACACGACTCTAATAGTTGAGTTTGCAGAATCATCGAAAGTCACCAGTAATAACGAGATAATTTACCCATTCTTTGCATCATTTGAACCTGTTATTCCTCTGTGAACATATTTTTAAAATAAAATACGTACGCGTTATGATATGTTCTCCCTCTTCAAGAGCACAACTAGAGAAGGATACATAATCTTCAAGGACATTGTAAATTGTGAATAAGTCAGTTAGAATTAAAAATTATCCTTTTTTTCTCCGTACATTATATGAAGAGTACAAACATAAACAATCAGTTTTGCCATGGAGTCTTTAATAGGTTGATAATTCAGATGTGGACTGTCATTGATGTTTATTATTGCTTCAAAATTGTGCTTCTTATGTTTGTAACATTACTTTAATTTAATCACGCGGAAAACACAGGAGCAAACTTGGGTAGTGCAAGCTGGTAATATTGTAAGTCAGAAGACAGAGTTTTTTTAGTGAACATTCTGTAAGCTTTCTTGGAATCTTAAAAGTGCCAAAGCATCTATTATCAAATAAGGCATACAATGTTTAACAACCCCATGATATTACTGGTATGAATAAATTCCTTTTGTATATGAGCATTAATGTAAAGTGATTTTCACTCAATAATAATTACTAATATGTATAAGGTTCTTGTATTTGAAATAAGTATAACGATATTTGCAGGTAAACCAGGTCACTTTTATCTTGGTGGTACGTTCAGAATAGAGTAAGTATATCAATTATGCAATGATTTCAAAAGGCATGAACGAGTAGACGATACTCACGATTTAATTAATAATCATTTTAGATAAATTCATCGATTACTGTGTTGTTGTAAATATGAAGTATCGTTCGATTTTGTGGAATATTGTTCAGTTTCTCCAACTTTGTTTGGCAGATTAATATACATACGAACAATGGATCCGTATAAGTGTACACATAAACACACTTTGGAAATTTCCTCTGACAAATAAAGTCATGTCCTCCGTTAAAACGAGAAGAAAACGTATTTTCGATTATCATAAACAAAGGCTTCTTCTTCATGGACGAACCAAGCCAACGCCCTTTGATAAAGCAATGATGCAGATTATTCAATTTATTGGATTGCACATGAATATGTTACTGTTTAGTTACCCCAAACGGTGTTCGACCGAATTTATGCTTTAGAGAGAAATTGCCATTACAGTTATACACATTATCTTGGGGACAGTGTTTAGCTATCCGAGATGTTTTTGCATGGACTTATCTAGATGAAAAAATAGTTGTAATATATTTACCAACAAGGGTTCGACACAGGAATTATTAAACCGTAGATATTTTTCATAACATAACAATATATGTTACATCTCGCCTTTGAAATCCTTAGAAACTACATCGCTATCATAATATAAACTAGGTCCAAGCCTTCTTAATTCTTGTTATTGTTTTTGCACTCACCCATAATAAATCTAAAACATGCCAACACACCTTACATTGTCGATATCGTTTATCTGTCATGTTAATTGTAGCAAACTATAATTTAACTGTAATTAATTCAGCTGTACATTTAACATCTGCGTGTTTGAGGACATGCAGGATTTGTGTGTAGTTCAGTCCATGTGTTAGGCTGTTCGCTTTCTCAAAATATGTTAAAGGTGCTGAAGCACATAAATATGATAATATAGTCAAAGTTTAAAAACTGTCCAACAGATGTCTTGAAATACTAGAATCATAATACTGGGATAAAATCAGAGAAATAATTTAACTTTCGAGTACCATAAACCTGTAAATATTGATCGTATATGCTTCATTTCTACTGGGTATACATACCCATTAAGCCATTTTTTACACATTTTCATGACTTTCAATTGACAATTCTTCAACACTTACTGCAAAAATAGATCTGAACTACTTAAAACCTACTTATTTGTCACTATTAGCAATATTGGCAGAAGTTTCACCATTTCAAATTTGTTATCACAATCTGGGGTTCAGCACCTTTAATACTGTTATTAGTCATTAATATGCTTGAATAATGGCAACATACGAACGGTCTATAATAAGTATGCTTTATAAGAATCCCAATGCATTTCAGAAATTACCAATTGGAAATGTCATCGATTATATGATTTGATTTGCCGCATTTTGCTATTTTTTTTATATTGTCCAATCAAGTCCCATTATGTATAACATTACTTTCTTTACAGAACACAGGATCGTGTTTCTTCCTGAACCAAGACAGAAGCTCCGAAGTATAAGACGAGATCCGTTGGACATTAAATCATCCATGAATTATACAAACGTTTATACGTTTATTCTCGTATAAAGGATCAAATCGCCTTATATATAACCGCCGGCCTCAAGTCTCTGTTTGTAACAGTGTGTTTGTAAATGATAGAGATACATGTGAAAAACAATTAAGGCGAAGCAATACGGATCGGTGTAGATTTAAAAGATGGGATATAAATGCCACTTCTAACAGTGTATTAAGTCGTTAGAAATATTCTATAGGAATGAAGAGGTAAATATCATAAGAAATAAAGAATATTCTATAGGAATGAGGAGGCTTTTTAAATATCGTTGGAAATAAAGAATATGCTATAGGAGTAAGGAGGTACATTACATACCATTAGAAATAAAACAATATTCGAGAGAATTGAGGAGGTAAACATCGTTGGAATTTAAACGGAAAGAGAAACGAAGATGGAAACCCACATGAAAGAATTTCATAACCACACTCAAGACAATGGTAAATCTACTGATGACGTTATGAAAGAAGAGACGGGTGAAAAAGGTGAGACTTTTTTCGCTCTTTTAATATCATGACCGAGCCGTCCCGCGAGAAAACCAACATTGGGGAGTTTGCGTAAAGTATCGACCCGGATCAGCCTAAGCATGCCGGACAGGCTTACCCGAATAGACACTGTTCGCCTACTGTGGATTTTCTGTTTCAGGAATCATTGTTCTTTGTCTTTCTCCCACTGAGACTGATGTGACAGTCCGGACCAGTCTGTGCAGGCTGATCTGGGTCGCTACGATTACGCAGATGGTTTTGTTTCCCTGTTGGAGTAACAACATTTTGATGCATCTGGAGCAGATGATGTTTGAAAATATTGTTTTACGAGGAGAAAGTGCTCACCGTGATATAATATTATAATATCATAATATGATACAAATGATAATCGATTAAAGTCACTGTGACAAGCGTCATACGTTTTTCAGCATTGGGCTAAAAGTCTCTGTGGAGAAGCAGCAACTCGCTTGGAAAGTATGTTATGTAGAGAACTCGTGTTATAAAGCCATGAAATACATTAACTTGCCCCTCCTAATATGACTGAGAGGTTGTTGAAAATGGCGTAAACCACAACCAATCAAACAATCAATCAACAATCCCTGGATTACTTTCAGGCACATTAGTCTATACAAATATACAAACATATATTCAGAAAATAGTACCAACACGTTATACTTGATAAACTGTTAACTAATCACACGAACACCGAACACGAACACCGGACACACGTTCTAAGCCATTTTGTAATATTCGCGGATGCATACACAAATAGTGATTCGGTCATGTTATATTACACGTATGACATATAATGAAATACGTAATGGATACTTTTTGGATCGGATACAAGCATTGTCATGTGATAACGAAAGATACAAACACGTTTGTAATAATGAACGATTTGAACCCGTCCATGGTGTATGTACAATGGGAGACATCGGTCAGTTATCTCCCAGTAATACTCTCTAAATCTAGCTAGGTCCTATCATTTGGTTTCCTCTGTTTTTGTCTTTGTACTGGATGGTGCACTTATAATTGCATTTTCTTCTTGGCCAACTGTTATTAGATTGATTAGTAATTCCACATTTGTTTTCTTTAAACACTGCTATGTAAATTTTCTCTTTTGAATCATCACTTTAAT
>JAUELF010256962.1:0-11558 GCA_031471495.1 Clinocardium nuttallii
AATTTAATTCGAAGTACAATTTTGGTTGCTGCGGCATCAGAAAAGGGGTAAATTGCCAAATCTTAAAAAATCTTCTTCTACAAAAGTGCTTGGCCCGATTTGAAAAGAAAACTTGAAGTTCTATTAAACCAGGTGAGCGATATAGGGCCATCATGGCCCTCTTGTTTCGTAAATAGGTAGCACTAAATTTCTATAAATGATAGTATAATAATCAAAAAGAGTTGAAACCATTGCAGCAAAAGAAGAAATTGCTATAAATTATGAGAAATATTTCCTTTCACAATGTTTTAACCAGTCATCTATTGCACATGTGTCATTACATGCATCTGTATATATGTAATAAGCAAATCAAGTAAAGTTTGTCTAAAGAGTGTTTCGCTCCACTGCACAACCTTATTTTGGAGCAGTTTTTGTACTACACCAGTCCTAAAATATATTTTCAATGCTCCTTAAAAATACTCCCACAAACATAGTTTAGAGCACAGACTGATAGGAATAGGTCACTGTAATGGTAGGTTGGCTGGTTGGCTGTTTCTCAGCAACTACCCTATGAACTAGTTCTTGAATTATTTCATGAACTTCATGAATCTTTTTCACAGGGGTACTTTTTGGATTTCAATGAAATGTGTTGGAAAGCTTGATGTTAAGATGTAGTTTAATACAGTGTTATGACCGCTTGTTTATTATACATACTGTTATATACCAACATTCATGTCGCCTTGTTTCTTGGCAATCACTGGCTGGAATACAATGAAATTTTATTGGAACCTTCTATATATATATAGCAAGTGCAATTTACTTCAATGGTGTGAGAAGTAAATGCTATGGTTGCCATCAGGTTTTTTAGCTCACCTGAGCACAAAGTGCTGAAGGTGAGTTATTGTGATCACCTTTTGTCTGGCGTCCGATGTGCATCGTCCGTCGTGCGTCGCCTGTTGTCCGTCGACATCTTCTCCTCAGTATCCAGTGGGTCAATTGGGATGGACATCCTCTCAATGACCTCACCAGAATTCCTTCAAATCTTTGGGATCCATGCAGAATTTTGGTTTCCATAGCAACGAAATGAAAAAAACTTCAAAATTCTTCTTTTCCCAAACTGGTTGGCAGATTTTCAAATCATTTTGTAGAAATGTTCCTTGGATGACCCTCTATCAGATTCCTTGAAGCCATGTTGATTGTTAAAACAAAATGGCCACCAGGGGGAGGGGGTGGGCTATTTTGCCTTATATGGCTATAGTGAAAACTTAAGCCATCTTCCGAAAACTTAAAAAATCTTGAGACTCCTCCAAAAGTGTTCGGCCGATTTTCAAATATCTTTGTAGAAATGTTACTTAAGTGACCCACTATCAGATTCCTTCAAGCCATGTTGATTTGTTCAAAAACATGGCCGGACACATGGCGGGGCTATTTTGCCTTATTGGCTATAGTGAAAACTTAAAAAATCTTCTCCTCCGTAAGTGTCGGGTCAATTTTCAAATAATTTCCTAGAAATGTTCCTAGAGTGACCCTCTATCAGATTCCTTCTAATCAAGTGGATTGTTGGAAACTACGGCATCCAGGGGGCGGGGTTTATAAGGCTAAAGTGAAGGGGGAAAAAATCAGGTGAGCTATCCAGGGCCATCATGGCCCTATTGTTTAAGTTATCTGCTGCAAATGCATCAAAATGTGTCTGAAAGTTGGAAAGGGCAAGCCTTGAAATGAGTACTCAGAAAAAAACATGTGTAGAATTTTAAGTATGCTGATTGAATAAAATTGAGAATGTTGTGACAAAAGAAGAAATTGCTTATCACAATGATTTCAGATGCACTAAAATGTGTCTGCATTTGGGAAAGGTCTATATTTTGACTTTGTATTAGCACATTCAATTTGAATTGCTGTACTGTGTATGTCAGATATTGGATGTATGGATAATAGTTGTCTACTGAATGGTAGATTTTTATCTAACAGGTTTAAGACAGTTTGTTGATTGTAGTCCAAATAATACCCACTTCACTGGGTTTGTTCTCCAAATAAAGATGGTCATCTTTATGGAGGCTTAGTAGTGGTGTAATTACACAATGAAATTTAAGTTTTGAAATAACACTTTCTCCAATACCGACAATAGCTGAAGTTTTTACAGAAGATCGCTTAGAAAACATTGTTTCCCTTTACCTCAGGGTTTTCATATAGATCTGTATTAAAATGATACTTTCTGTTGCCTGGATGCTACAACATGTAGTCAATCGTTTTCTATATGAGTCCTCAATCAAAAACATCTTTCTGATGAAAATCTGCTGAGAAAAGGATTGATGATTTCAACTTGCAACAGAGCATTATAATAACCCTTTCCCTGATATAAACGCTTTCTGACGCCTCTGCAGCAGACTGCATTTTAGCTTGACTATTCGAAGAATATGAGAGCAATACTACTCACTCTGGCATCCCCGTCCGCGTCACACCTTGGTTAATAAATTTCACAATATTTTAAAAAGTCGTCCGGTTCAAAGGCATTAGAAAATGTCAACATGTGGAAAGGGTTAAAAAATCTGGAATGGCTAAATCTTCTGGTAAACTATTTCCTTGTAAGGTGAGTTTTGAATTATACAAACTCAAATATTGTTATCAGAAATACAAGCATTGCATAATATAACCCATTTAATCCTTTCCCTCGTACAGACACCTTTAGATGCCTTTGGCAGTCTGTACAATATGGCTTTTGAAAACATTGTGACAAAAGGAGTAAACAAAATCAATAACCCTTTCCCTCATATAGATGCTCTCTGACGCCTATGCAGCAGACAGTTTTTTTCGAAAACATGGCGACAAAAGAAAGAATTGCTCAAAATGAGCAAATTTCTCCTTTAGTCTATTTAATTATTGTTCTTTATTGCAAAGGGATTTTCTGAGCTTTTTCTTAGACGTTTTCAAAGTTGTCTTCTGCTAATTTGTTGTATGTGGGAATGGGTTAAGAGCATCTTTTCATATTTGGCACTTTGTTTTTAAACTGGGTCCAATGACTAATAATTTTTCATAGAGATTTTATATATTTTTGCCTACAGGTTTTCAAAGTTATCTGCTGCAAGTGTATTGTTATGCGGGAAAGGGTAATAGGTCAATGAAGTGTGTAAAAAGAATCTTAATTGTCCATGGTCAGAAATCCAAGAATCACAGGAAAAAGCTTTGCTATAAACAAAACCTTTGTCATCATTGATAGAAGTTTAAGAAAATTATGTTTTTTTTGCCAAACTTTGACGTACAAGTGAATAATGGCTTAATTGCAGAGCGAGATAAAGGGTAAACTCTAAGGGCCGATTCAAAATTAATGTTTAAGAAGGGATTTGCAAGGGATTTTATAATTTCAAACCAGTGATTTAGATAGAATTGGAGTGATAGTTGTAGTTATCATTCCTTGCATAGCTTGGTGCACTTTCTTTTCTTAACCCTTTCCTACATACAACAAATCTTGAGCATAGTTTGTAAACTTTAAGGCAAAAGCACAGAGAATCCCTTTAAATGAAAGAACACTAATTGAATACAAGGTGACAAAAGGAGAAATTAATCGTTTTGAGCAAGTTCTTCATGCTTTTAAAGTCATCTGCTGCAGGTTTGCTGTATGTGGGAAAGGGTTAACACAAATTCTGATACTGCATAATAATATTGAAAACTAACATGGTTGATTCTCAACCAAGCTTATCAACTTACCTACTGGACCAACATTCTTTATGACATGTGACAGTGCTACAGAGGAGAAGTTGAATTGATAATATAATTTAGGTTATTGTTTTTATAGTGGTTTTTAGCTCACCTTGCGCTTCGTTGGGATCACATTTTGTCCGTCCGTCGTGCGTCGTCAACATTTACCCTTGTTAACACCCTACAGGCTACATTTTGCATCCAATCACCATGAAAGTTAGAACATTTGTCTCCATGAAATCTCGGACAAGTTCGAAACTGGGTCATGTCCGGTCAAAAACTAGGTCACCAGGTCAAATTTAAGGAAAATCTTGTTAACACTCTGGAAGCTATATTTTTGGATTGAGCATGTTGAAACTTGTCAGAATATTTGTCTTAGTGTTATCTGGGTCAAGATCGAACTGGGTCATGTCCAGTCAAAACTTAGGTTACTAGGTCAAATTTAAGGAAAATCTTATTAACACTCTGAAAGCCACATTTTTGGCATGAGCATCTTGAAACCTTGTAAGAATGTTTTTCTTAGTGATATCTAGGCTAAGTTCGAAACTGGGTCATATCCAGTTTAATGCTAAGTCACTAGGTCAAATTTAAGGAAATTCTCATTAACACTCTGGAAGCCACATTTTTGGCTTGAGCATGTTGAAACTTTGTCAGAATGTTTGTCTCAGGGATAATTAGGCAGTGTTCAAAACTGGGTCATGTCCGGTCAAAAACTAGGTCACTAGGTCAAATTTAGGTAATATCTTGTTAACTCTCTGGAAGCCACATGTTTGGATGGAGCATGTTGAAACTTTGTCAGAATGTTTGTCTTAGTAATATCTAGGTCAAATTTTAAACTGGGTCATGTCTGGTCAAAAACTACGTAACTAGGTCAAATTTAAGGAATATCTTGATGACATTTAGGTGAGCGATCCAAGGCCATCATGGCCCTCTTGTTTCTATAATTTCTTTTCAAAGCAGATGACCTACACATACATGTATCATATCAGGTAAACAGTTGCAGGAATCTCATGGGAAAAATCTAAGAGTTTCTGATATAGATTACTACAACTACAAATGAGCCAATTTCCACGAGAAAACCAAACAGTCAACACAGGCTAATCCAGGCCAATACATTCTGTCTCAGGGGGATAGATGTATAGACTAATGATTCCTGAAACAGAGAATCCACAGGAGTCCAAAAGTGTCTCTCCGGGTAAGCCTGCGCTCTATACTTAGGCTGACCGGGGTCGATACTTTACGCAGAGTCCATAATGTTGGTTTTCTCGAGGAGCGGCTCAAATTAGGATAACAGACATGCTAGGGTAAAGCAATTAAGGAAATAAAGGACTCCATTTAATGAAGATTCATATCTGGGTTGGATGTCATTGGGGTATTTTCATGCTTGGTCTGTCTCCTATAAACATGTATATCATGTTCCTGATATCAAATAGATACTTCCCCATATCATCATAGATTCACCTGATACATGAGCAGAAGACCTAATATTTGTAGGGTAAAATTACCTTTTACCACATGTGGACATATTTTGCTGCATTTGCAAGCATTGTGGAAATTGGAGAAATTTGTAATAATGAGGAATTTCACATATTACCACAATGCTTTCATCAACTCTTTTCAACAATTATAGTTCCCATTTTACCACAATGCTTTCATCAACTCTTTTCAACAATTATAGTTCCCATTTTGCCTGGATATTGTCCAAGTCCTCTGCTACAGATGTGTTGTATATGGTTAAGAGTTAAGATGGCCTCATTATCATGACCAACTAGCTAGCCCTTACTTTATTTGGATATTTCATTTGTATAATTATGCTTCCAAAATAAAATAAAAAATAAAATAAAATAAAATGATCAAAATAACATAACATTTTTATACCTGAATTTTGCAGTTAATGGAAAAATTATTCAAAATTACAGATAATGGCACGCAATTTCTCCTTGTTCTAAATAGTTGATCTATGTTGTCTGCTGCAAGCCCATCAAAAACTATGTGACCACCAATTACCTCATGAGAAATGGCAAAGATATTTATCAAACAATTCATTAAGTAGCTTCAAAATAAATAATTTATTGATTCATTAGGTTGAATAAGTGCAGGCTATTGTAGTTTGTTAAAAGTACAAAAGAAGGGAAATTAAATATTAAACCCTTTCCCTCATACACCAATTCTGCAGCAGACAAATTTGGACATAGTTTGTCAACAACTGGAAAATCTCTTTAATGGAATGGATAACCTTTTTGTGCAATTTTTTCTTTTGTCACTAATTGTTTTCAAAAAGCCGTCTGCTGCAGAGGCGTCAGAAAGCGTCTATATGAGGGAAAGGGTTAATTCCTATATGATAATGAACTTTTACAGGTAAATCTACCCCCTTTGGAATTTAAACTATCAGATTCTTAAATCTGCTGCACTGACCTTATTTGAACACATATTCAAGGCAAATTTGGAATATCTCTGCCCATGAAAGCAGTTTTAATTTAACAGAGTTGAAATCATTGTGGCAAAAAGAGAAAATGCTTTAGGACACATTCTGACGTGTCTTGAGGCAGACAGCTTTTGAAAACATTGTGACAAAAGAAGAAATTGCTCAAAACGAGCGATTTCTCCTTTTGCCACAATGTTTTCAACTTTTTTTCAGTAAAAGTATACCCTCATTTATAGAGTTTCTATATTATTGGAATGTCCACATGTTTCCAAAGTCGGTATGATGCAGATTTGTTGTGTGTTGGAATGAAGGTTAACCTATTCCTGCTGCAACATGCATTGAGAATCGATGGTATGATGCAGATTTGTTGTGTGTTGGAATGAAGGTTAACCTATTCCTGCTGCAACATGCATTGAGAATGGTATGATGCTTGTCATGTGATTATACCAACGCTTGAAGCATTTATCAGTGTCACTGACCATTATTTTTGAATTATTAATTTCTCATATATTCAAGATAATATCTGACTCAGGTAATCAAATGATGAGTCACTTCGTTGGGGTCCTTTTTCCAAACAGGTTAAAGGATTATCTGTAATTGCAAGAACATTTTCTGGCTGAAAACTGACTTCCAGACTTTTCCAGATATATAGAGAAGACTCTTAAAACATCATATTTAGCAGACACCTTTAACTGTATAACATAGCATATAAATTTCTGACTTCTTGATTTTAGTTCATACTTAACCCTTTACCTCATACAACATAACCTTTGATTAAAAGTGGAAAACATTGTGGCATAGGAGAAATTGCACGTTTTGTGCAATTCTCCTTTTGTCACTATGTTTTCAAAAAGCTGTTTGCTTCAGAGGCGTCAGAAAGCGTCTGTATGAGGGAAAAGGTTAAACAAGCTGTTAGAAATACGTCATGACAGAAGGGTTTTAGCAGTGTAAATGTAAATGGTCCCATTACCTAGCCTAGCATTTGTTTGTCACCCAGCGACCATGGATATTGTTGCTGTGATATAACTGAAATAGTGTTGATAATCGCGAAATCCACAAATAAATAAAAACTTCACAGGTTACATCATATCTTCACATTTTAAAATGTGTGATTGAAATAATTGAAATTCATTGAGGAAAAAATAGTAGTCTGATACTGATCTAAAAAGAACAGGAAAACATGAGTTTACTTACATCGCTTGTTTTATTAAGTCAGTGACTGTAACAGGAAAACATGAGTTTACTTACATCGCTTGTTTTATTAAGTCAGTGACTGTAACAGGCATCTTCTAATAGGGAGGGGATTGATAAACAAAATAGTAAGGGATTTTTTACAAGGGGATGATTAGCTTATTTAATTGTTTAACCCTTTCCCTCATACAGACGCTTTCTGGCGCCTTTGCAGCAGATGGCTTTTTGAAAACATTGTGACAAAAGAAGAAATTGCACAAAACCTGCAATTTCTCCTTTGCCACAATGTTTTCCACTTTTAGTCATAGGTTAATTATCCATTCAATTATAGAGATTTTCTATTTTTTGACGAAATACGTTCAGTCTTCTGCTGCAGAATTGTGACGTATGAGGGAAAGGGTTAACAGCTAGTTGATGAGTTCACAATGAGTCTTGTTTCATATGCTGACAGTGAAACCTCAGACAAGCCTATACATACACACAGTACACCAGAACCTTCACTTCGATTTTAAACAGAAGAGCTACAAATATATCTTCCTACATAAAAGCTAGAAGTGTAGCCTAATTTGTTTTACACTCATAAAACATTCCAATATTGTGGAAACAGGGTTAATTGGAACTATTGAAGACCTTTCTTACCTGACATGGTTTGAGAGTTTCTCCCGTGGTGGGGCGGGTTCAATTAGATCATTATATTGGTGTCACAGTATTGGAATTTGAACCTGAATTATTAATTTTGACAGGGATAATTAACTCAGTACCTGTTAGCCCTTCCCTACATACGGCAAATCTGCAGCAGACGAATTTGAAGAAGTCTTTAGTTAAAAAAATGGGAAAATCTATATGAATATTTCAATTCTTGAATAAAGTAGAAAACATTGTGGCAGAAGGAGGTTTTTAGATGATGTATGCTACATTATGTATTATAAGTGTCTATATAAGGTAGAGGGATAAACTCATATCAGTCACTTTCAAAATTTAAATTATTTTGAAAAAAGAAGAAGAATTAGTGTACTATATTTGTGTTTTGCAACAAAATTGTAACAGAAAATGTTATGGTTAAAAAAGATCTTGCTATCTTGGCATCAAAATCTCCTCTTGTTGTCAAATATGTCTGCTTTAGGCGATGTCAAAAGTTTGTTCAATGAGGGTAATATGGATGGAAGGGTAATGGAGATATTATCACATGATTATACATATATCACTGACAATGCTTTAGACAGGTTGATCACAAATAAAGTCAGTACATGCCTTTGAATTATTTATTTTCCTAGGGAATTGCTAGTTCAATAAGACATTCTCATGAAATTTATTTTGATTTATCAAAAGTTTGAACCATCAAACATTATACATGTACATTCATTCATTAAAAACACTGACAACGGGAGAAATTGCTCATCCTGTGCAATTTCTTCTATTTGCCATGATGTTTTAATTTTTTTTATCTCTGCAGATGCTTACTTAGAGTATGCGAAAAGATTAATTAATTAATGTTACAGATTCCTTTTTACCATAGGAGCCGTCCTGCGAGAAAACTTAAACTATGGACTCTGCTTAAAGTATCGATCCATATCAGCCTAAGCATACCGCACAGGCTCTCCTGGATAGACACTGTTGGATTTCTTTGGATTTTCTGTTTCAGGAATCATTACTCTATACCTTGTCCTTCTACAGACAGAATGTGTTGCCGCGGATCAGTCTGCCGGGACTGCACGGGCTGATCTGGGTTGATTCATTATGCAGAGGCTGTAATGTTGGTTTTTTATCGTGGGACGGCTCATATTACACTTCTGCTCACATCAGACATGTTTACACTAAACATAACAAGTACCAACAACATTACAGTTCGGTAGTGGAGTAAATAAGACACAAAATTAAGAATAAAACCCCTAAACACGTTACCTTAGCTTGGTCCCTGATGTTGTTTTATTTCAGAAAGTCCAAAATCAGTCAAGAAATAGGATGTTATACTAATTTCCTCACTTGCATGCTTTGTCTTATACTAACATAACTGTTTTAATATTTCTGTCTTTGGAAAGTAATGGATGTAGATTGATGTTTTGAATGGCTATTGCAGGATTTTTCCTTTATAATATATTTTGTAGCCAAACATGCTTAACCTGTTGCATTCTCCTGTCCGAAGGCGCTCTATGAAAGAGAAACATTTACCACATACAGACATATTTTAACACATCTGCTGCAGACGTTTGAAAGAATTGTAGCAAAAGTAATTGCTGATAACAAGTAATTCTCCTTTTTGCCACGTTTTTTTTTTACTGTACTCAATATTTATACTGAAAAATGGTTGTGTGTCTAGTTTTGTAATTAATTGCCAAATCCGGGGAATGGTTAGAGGAAAATAATGTGGAAATGAAATATTGGCTGCAGGTTTCCACTTGGATCAATGTCTAACTTTCCCTCTATATATGAGCTTCTGACATTGTTCAATAAGGTGTTTATCCTTTGTTCTTTAACCTCCTCCCTCATATAGACGCTTTCTCTGCAGCAGATGGCTTTTTTGAAAACATAGTGACAAAAGAAGAAATTGCTCAAGACGAGCAATTTCTCCTTTTGCAACAATGTTTTCCACGTTTAGTCATAGTGACGTTATTCATTCAATTATAGATATTTTCTATTTTTGACAAAATATGTTCAAAGTCATCTGCTGCAGAATTGTCCTATGAGGGAAAATGGTTAAAAAAAGAAAATGTAGGGAAAAAAAGATAATGTTCCCACCATGTTTCTGTTCAATATTTTGACCCTATTTTCTAGGAATGTCTAAAGCAGCATGCCATGCAACACATTATGCAACATATAAATTGGCTCTTAATTGGAGTCATATCTTTTGATTCAAGGGACATAATTCTTACAGCTTTAATTTAACCTTTTATAGAATTATTTCCCTTGAAGTAATTTGCACATTATTAACATTTATTCTGCTAGTTAGAGATATGTTTATGACATTAACTATTTTATTGTTTTTATGCACAAGTTATTCCAAGATGCACATTGTGAGCAGCTTTCCCTCCCAATTATCAAAGGCTAGGATTATATTTAAACAGAAATAAACGAATCCATTACAAAGTTTACAGTTTTCTTGATATGTGAATTAATAGTCGCCTGCCTTGAAGAAATATGAAGGAAAAAATAAAATTGTAGTCAACTATGATTTCTCAAGCTGTCTGCATGAGTTCTCATGCTATACGTGTCACAAACTATTTTATTTTGTCTGATGTCTTAACCCTTTCAAACATACAGCAAAAAACTTGGAAAATATGTAGACTTAATTTTTTATATAATATGGATTTGGAAACATTTGTTTATAAAGGAGAAATTGCTCAATTTTAGCAATTTCTTCCGTCTTTGTAAAAATATTTTCAAAAAATGCGCATGTGTCAATAAGTGCCTGATTATGTGAAAGGGTTAATGAAGGATTAATTTCATTCTTGAAGAGTTTCAGGGTGTATTCAATATCATAACCATTATATTCAATATCTTGATTATAATGAATATTTATAATACATGTATACATGTATGTGTTTATATTTATGATATGCACTAGTTTGATTATCTTTCTACCCTCAAAGTAAAATTAAAATATATAACACATACCCTACATATACTTTATTGCACAACTTTCCTGTGAACCATCATGGCCCTCTGGTGTGTTACACCTCCTTAATGCTTTTAAAAGAAGTTGTTACTGGAAAATATATCAAAATTATATTTTAACTAATATTTAAAAACAAAATACAAAGAAAATTGGGGCGGAGGTCCTGCAGTCACAATGTGTTGTGCTTGGTGAATGCCGAATGGTATGTATATATAGTTTTTTGGGTGCATGTGTCTGTCTGTCTCTCGTAGGAATGACCACTACAACCACGACCACTACTACAACTACCCCTTCTTCTACAGAATCCAACTCGAGCGATAATCCAGGTTCAAGTAAGCAGAAGGACGACGGTAAGTTGAGCAGCTATTTTATTATGTTACCACTGTTTATGTTTGACCTGTTGTTTGGTTGATTGCCTTTCAACCTGGCCGTTTATGTCAGACCTCTGTTGATTGATTGATTGAGTTTGAACCCAGGCTGTTTATGTCAGACCTGTTGATTGGTTTATAGAGTTTGAACCCAGGCTGTTTATATCAGACCTGTTGATTGGTTTATAGAGTTTGAACCCAGGCTGTTTATATCAGACCTGTTGATTGGTTTATAGAGTTTGAACCCAGGCTGTTTATATCAGACCTGTTGATTGGTTTATAGAGTTTG
>JAUELF010256973.1:0-11558 GCA_031471495.1 Clinocardium nuttallii
CAGCAGACGGCTTTTTGAAAACATAGTGACAAAAGAAGAAATTGCACAAAACGTGCAATTTCTCCTTTTGAAACAATGTTTTCCACTTTAAGTCATAGGTTATCCTTTCAATTATAGAGATTTTCCATTTTTTCACAAAATCTGTCCAAAGTCGTCTGCTGCAGAATTGTTGTATGAGGGAAAGGGTTAAGGCAATAGCAGCAGATGACTTTTGAAAATATTGCGGCCAAAGGTGAAATGTTTTCAAATTTATTTAACAATTAAGCTGTTTTTTATCGAGATTTTTCACGTTTTTATCACTATATTTTCAAAGTCGTCTGCTGCGGATTTGTTGTATGTGAGAAGGGTTAAATAAGAGAAGTAACATCAGCTTTTCCTAACAGAGTCATTTCTATGGTTAAACCCGTTCCCACATAATAGATATTTTCTGACACCTTTAAAGCAGACGGCACAATGTTTTCATGTGTTGTCTGCTGATTTGGTAAAAGGATAATACCATGGATTTTTGCCTCATTCTTGTAGTAGGCTTATTTTTTACCAGCCAACATAGTCCAATCATTAGCAAATTGCTTCCTTGTTTTAAGTGAATATGTTATGCAGGATGTTCTTTTTTTTGTTGCTTTTAGGTCTTGCAAGATCTCATCCACAAAACAATAAACAAAAAAGTTCTTTAAACAATCTTTTCAGTTGCTTTTACGGAAACTCATAATTCTAATTAGGAAGAGGTAGAGTACATGTTTTAAGCGCTGTAACGAGATCGAAACGATTGCTAACTAGCTACTATGCCATAACATTCCTTTTCCAGGCAACTTCATAATGTCAGGGAAAATGTCACAAGTCAACGCAACAAACATTTCACTTCATTAACGAAAATTAGCAGACTGGTAATTGGCGCCGTAACATCAAAGGAACTGGCTGACGAGCACTTTCATCCCTATACAACAGCAGTTTAAATTCCACAAGAGAAGATTATGAAAACATTTAGTCATTTCTACAACATTGTTGGAACTGTCAGACGCTGCTGCCACTATTACAGAGAAATTTCGCATTTTGATACATTTTGTCCATTATTGAACCTTTTCTTACACTTCTATTCAATCTTGAGTCACATTTTGGAGTTCCAAGAGTCTAAAATAAGTGTATCTGGTAATGTGTAAACAGGGTAAATGTTTCATGAGTTCTCACACTTGCTATGTTATTGCTGCTTCTGTCTGCAGACTAGATCAAACATGAACTCAAAGAATGACAACCAAATGTCAAAACCAACAAAAAAACATGTCTGTGTTTATGTGATCATAATGATTATAACCCCTTCCCACATACTAAGAATCTGCATGCAGAAGACACCTTTGAAAAATTCAGAGGAAAAGTATAGTTAATTCATATAACTCTTTCCAATTAACATACAGACACCTTTGAAAATGTTTTTTTCCGTTTTTGTTTAGTAATTAACAAATAATCCTTCCCCACATACAGACGCTTCCTAACGCCTCTGCAGCAGACAACTTTTTGAAAACATTGCGACAAAAGAAGAAATTGCTCAGAATGAGCAGTTTCTTCTTTGGCCACAATGTTTTCCACTTTATTTAACAATTAAGCTATCTGTTATGGAGAATTTTCAGGTTTTTGTCACTATGTTTTCAAAGTCGTCTGCTGCAGATTTGTTGTATGTGGGAAAGGATTAAGCAATAATTACATTTATAGAAATCTTCAAAAAAGAATCCAAAGAAATCTCTAAAGTTGGCTGCTGCAGGTTTGTTGTAAAAAGGGTGATAGCAATCAAGGTACCAACAGTCCATACATTGTCAGAGGAAAAAAACCAGTAACACACACAATCTTGTAATCGTATCATAGAAGCTTAATTTTCCTTGTCATTACACTGATGCAATCACGATATACCTTTCATCTGTCATCATATAAAGTGCATCAGACAATTACCCATCGACAAACCCGCCCAGCCAAGATAATGCAGCCAAACATCTTAGGTGTTTCATGATCATTTTTTCTTTTATTTTTTTCCCTCAATCTCTCTATTATATACAGTCATATTGTTTGCTTGCAGAAGCCCCGTTACAACACTGCAATCACAAATGGTGGTGAAGTGATACAATCACACAAAGGTACACCGTTTTGCTTAATTTGAAAAAGACAGTTAATAGCCGCCCATCAATAAATCAGGAAGTAAAATGCCTCACATACAGCGAGATGGACTGGCGACAGAAAAGTGATACCCATGTGTCCACGACATGCAGAAATGTAAACCTCACCCAACCACATCAGATTTATGCAGATGAGCTCAATATAACTTGGGTCTACATCGCTCTGAGAATCTATCTGCGCCTACAGACAATATAATGATCTAACTAAGGATTCTGAGACAGCAGATTTTTTCTTACAACTGGAGAAAATGCATTTTCTTTTTGCAATTTCTGTTTATCTTAAGAGACAAGGCGAGGGCTTGTTTTTTTTTCCCCTGTTTAATTTTCTGCCACTCAAAGATGGGATGAAGAAGCTCTATACATCTTACCTAATCATGTTTTATGAGACATCATGCAACAAACCAAGGAATTTTTTTACATTTGCAACCAGAATAAAGACAGCCCATTCAGTATTTTTCTAACACACAAGTTTGTAGTTGTCTCCCGCATACAGACATTTTTAACGCCTCCTTTTGCCAAAATGTTTTCAACTCCATTCAATGTTCTGACTTTCATTTATAGAGATTTAAAATATCTTCGTCTTGATGTTTTTAAAGGTGTCTGCTGCAGAGGCTTCAGAAAGGGTTGGAAAGGGTTAATTGGCCTGTCAGAAAATTGGCTGAGAAATGGGACTGGGATGCAGATTTTTATCATAATACCACAACAATTTGTGCAGACTGATCTACATTACACAAGTTACTAATTGAACAACACTCTTGCACTGATCACAGACTGATAAGGTACCATCTTGTTTCACCCTTTCCCAGATACAGAAAAATCTGAAGCAGAAGACTTGGAAAGCATATTGGCGAAAAATGCGAAAAACTACAAAAATGAGAGTTACATCATAAGAGATGAAAACATTGGAGCAGAAGGAGAAATGGCTGCTCATAATGAGCAATTAATCCTTTTGCCACGATATTTTATGCAGTGGTATCAGAAGCTGCAGTGGTATCAGAAAGCATCCGTATGTAGGACAGGGTTAACCGTTTCCCTCATATAAACGCTTTCTGACGATACCACAGCAGACTGCTTTTTGAAAACACAGTGACAAAAGAAGAAATTGCTCATAACAAGCAATTTCTCCTTTTGCCACAATGTTTTCCATTCAATTATAGAGATCTTCTATTTTTTGACAAAATATGTTCGAAGTCGTCTGCTGCAGTATTGTCCTATGAGGAAAAGGGTTAAAAGATTGCACAGCTTCAGAGGTTCAGTAGTACTTTATCAGATGATGATGCACCTGATATTTCTGTTTACCACATACAACAAATCTGCAGTAGACTTTGTAAACATTTTGGCAAAAACGTGGCAAATCTCTTTGTATACACAACTAAGCATTATTGAATGAAGTTTGTAAACATTAATGCGAAACGAGGAAGTTGTTCCGACTTCCTTGATTTGCCATCCATCGTGATATGACTAAGAAATTGTTAAAAACGGGGTTAAACCCCAATCAATCAATTGATTTGCCACAACACTAGTTTCTGCTGCAAATGCAACAAAACATGTTTGGATGTTGGGGGAAAAGGGTAAGACTACCTTTGTTCTCCAGACACATCACCATAGGGAAACTTAACAGCCATGTTAACAGCCATGTTTCTGCACCTGAATTCTCACTTTGATTCAGGCTTCCGGCATCCCTGATATTTGTGTAGAACATTTAACATTTAAGGTACATAAAATGACCAGAAATGAGCTCTTGGAATTTCCGGGCTATCTCTATATTATCATTTATAATTGCCAGTAATTGAATAGAGTTGAAAACAGTCAGGGGGGTAAATTCAGGAAACAATGTAATATATATCTGAAATTTTGTTAGAAATATTTTGAACAAAAGCAGTATAGATTAAGCATTTTACCACCATCAAACCTATTGCATCACTTTAACCCTTTCCCTCATATAGACGATTTCTGACGCAGACAGCTTTTTGAAAACAGTGACAAAAGAAGAAATTACTCAAAACGAGCAATCTCCTTTTGCCACAATGTTTTCCACTTTTAGTCATAGGTAAGCCACTCAATTAAAGAGATTTTCTATGTTTTGACAAATTATGTTCAAAGTCGTCTGCTTCCAAATTTTCGTAAGAGGGAAAGGGTTAATGTTCTGTGCATATAGCCAAATCATTCAACTGTATAGGTGCCAAGACTCATTATCTTTCAAACAAAATCCAATTCTCTGTTCTCCCTATACTTCCCTTGATTGTGCCATGAATAAAGCATGAGATTTTTACTTTGATATTAGTATTTCATCAGTTAAAAGTACCTCTGTGAATCAAATCCCCTCTGCTTTTGGTCGGATTTTCCTCGGCAATGCCAGAAACAATCCACATCTGGGGGAACTTTACTGTTTGGACTATTTTCACATCAGGTAAATGAAAGGCTGGAGACTAAGTGAATTTTCTCTTTCAACATTAATAATGAAATTTAGTGGTCTATCTTTCCATCTTTCCCAATATTTTAGATAACAAAGTTTTCCTATGGAAGACTTTTAACCCTTTCTTATTGCAGAGGCATTTTGATGCATTTGCAGCAGATGGAAAGATTGTGGCAAAAGAATAAATAGCTCATTATGAGCAATTTCTCTCATTCATTATAGCAACATGTTTATAAATTTTTCATGTTTGACAAGACGTTTTCAAATTTGTCTGATGCAGATTCGTTGCATGTGGGAAAGGATACCAGGTAAACAGTGAAAAAGAATTAAAGGCCAGCGATCTTCATGGCATTTTGAACAGTTATATTTGAAATCAATAGGTCCAAAATACACCTATTTTCAGTTATCTATTATAAATCCTTCTAAATAAATGCTATAGAAATTTCTTAAAATTCCAGCATTTCAATAGAATACCAACAAATGCCCACAACATAGGTTTCATAAAAGAAAATATGGAACTCAATAAATGGGATAGAGTCAATAGTCGGGTTATTTGGCATGACATGGGACCAAAACTGTTGAAATATTCATAGTAGAACAGAGCTCTAGATAGAGAGCGTTTAACTTGTTCTAAAAACCTTATTTTATCCACTAACCCTATGCTGTGGGTACTTAAAAGAATCGTCTCATTGTGACGATTCTTTTGAGTACCAACAACATATGGTTTGGTCGGATAATAAGGTAGAAATTGTGGGAAAAAGGGCTGTAAACCCCTCCATATCTGAATCTATGGTTAAAAGACCAGCTGAGCTCACATAAAACAGGGTAATTGAAAACTAATTTCAGTTCAAATAATGCCTGCATTTGTGTTTCAATGGTGTTCAAATTTCTGTTCGTAATCCTGACAAATGTTTCAGGGTTTCACAATCAACCCTTCTCACTTTTAACAGTCTGCTTACACTTTAACCCTTTCCCTCATATAGACACTTTCTGGCGCCTCTGCAGCAGACAGCTTTTTGAAAACAGCCATTACTACCATTTTTTGGTATGACCTGGGTGGGGATTGAACCCACAACCTCTAGAGCCACTAGACCACCAAAAACATTTGGTTGTCTAGTGATATGCCAAAGAGTAAATGAGCGACAGACAGAATGGATGATAAGACGAGGGAAAAGTGATCCCTATTGTGACTCCCTGACCAAACAAGGGACACAAAAATGGTTTTTATGATGCTTATATATTTTCTATATACTATTTCTAATTTCTATTTTTCATAAAAGAAACAAACAGCAAAACTACATAAATTTTCAAAAACAACTTGAACTGCAAAATGAGACCTAAATAGAAATAATAAACATGAACTTGTAAAATGTATCAAAATTAAGTGTCATTTTCTTTCACTAAAGACAAAACATCAGAAAACTCATCCAACTTAAACAATACAACCCAACCCCATCACTGATATACATAAAGTTCTGACTCTTTCAAAATTCACAGCAAAGCATGCAATGCATCAAAACCAGAAAATATGGTCATACATGCTTTAATTTTTCATCATTTTATTCAGCATAGGTACTGTTCTAGAGCAAGCCACATCTCAATTAACAAATTCACAGCATCATGTTAAGTAGTTGTAAAATTTGAATCCACTCATTCAGAGATTCCAACCAAGTATGAGATGTGATGATTGCAATTGCATTCAATGGCTGCTTCAGAAAGTTATGACCGTAATGTGATTTTCATGTAAACCCTTTCCCATAAACAACAAATCTGCAGCAGACATCCTTACAAAAATATCTCCCATTCATAAAGGAAAATATTTTTAAAAAAAAGTGCAAATACTAAATAAAGTTTAAAACAATGTCGTAAAAGGAGAGATTGATCACAATTTCTCCTTTTTCCAAGAATGTTTTCAAAAGTCGTCTGCTGCAGATGGGAAAGGGTTTATCCAAATAATGCTATTCCAACATGACTTTACTGCCAATAGTTGAAAAAGTCAATTCTGAATCAGGGATGGGGTTATTGAAAACGGCTTCCATACCAAAATCTCCGAGAATAGAAGCGGGACCGTCGCCTTTCCGTCCCATTCTCAGCTCTGCGGAACTCGCTGAACGCTTTATGCCTTGTGTGAAGATAGTGGAAATGAAGAAGAAGGATTAGATGATACAAAAGTAGAAACACAAAAGAGACGTATTAACCCTTTCCCTCATACAACAATTCTGCAGCAGACGACTTTGAACGTATTTTGTCAAAACAGGGAAAATCTTCATAATTGAATGGATAACCTATGACAAAAAGTGGAAAACATTGTGTCAAAAGGAGGAATTGCAGGTTTTGTGCAATTTCTTCTTTTGTCTGTATGTTTTCAAAAAGCCCACTGCTGCCGAGGCGTCAGAAAGCATCTATACGAGGGAAAGGGTTAATAAAGACATGACTAAATATCTATAAGGCAAGAAATGTTGCAGTGCCAAAAAATCAGGTCATCAACTAATTCCTTGACTATGCTCTCAGTAACTCTTTCCCATGCACATGCAAATGACATTTTGAAAACATTGCAGCAAAAGAAACCAATTTCTCCGATCTCAACAATGTTTTCAACTCTTAATCAATATGTCTTCTTTTGTCACCGTGTTTTCAAAAAGCTGTTTGCTGCAGAGGCGTCAGAAAACGTCTATATGAGGAAAAGGGATAATTATTGCACAGAAACCAATTTATTTGACACTGAAATTTACCCTTTTGCCAACATTAATATCGCCAATCTATCAATCTGATTTCAATTTGGTTAAAAAGATCTCTGTGTGTCTCCTTGCCAAGGCAGACGACATAAAAAGCAAAAGCTTTCTACACTACATTTTCAAAGGACCAACAAATAAAGCGAATCTGCATCCACCAGCATCAAAAAGGTCCGATTCTGTGGTATGGTCACACACATGCAGGTACGTGCAGCATTGTATGTCCAGACAGAGATGTAATCCCAAATCTTCCTTAGCACAACCAAATTTCAGACAATTAAAAAACATACCTATCTTATTTCAGCGGATAATGCAATATGATCACATATAGAAGTACAAGAGCAAAGAAAAAAGAGAAAACTACGACAGACTCGTGTCTTTTTCCAATTTGATTCAAATAAAAGTTTTCATAATTCAATAAAGTGTAATTGACATTTTCAAAATAGAGAATTCCAGGTTCTGTCAAGGACGGCCAGAAATGAAAATTACGTCCTTGAAATTCTCGAACAACTTCTGATTAACCCTTTCCCTCATATAGACGCTTTCTGATGGGTCTGCAGCAGACAGCTTTTTGAAAACATAGTGACAAAAGAAGAAATTGCACAAAACGTACAATTTCTCCGTTTTCCACTTTTAGTCATAGGTCATGCATCCGTTAAATTATAGAGATTTTCTATGTTTTGACAAAATATGTTCAAAGTCGTCTGCTATGGAATTGTCATGAGGGAAAGGGTTAATAAATTCTCTTTAATTCCATGGTAAATCTATTGTCTAGGACAGACCTGTAAATATCTCTGCAAATTTCGTCAAATTCTTTGGCAGTAATTGCTATTTTACATCACTCTTGTGGATCCATCCCTTTCCCAGATACATACACTTTCGGATGCCTCTGCAGTAGACAGAATTTGAAAACATTGTGGCCAAAGTAAAAATTGCTCTTAATAGTAAGTTGTGTTGAGCAATTTCTTCTTTTGTCTCACTGTTTTCAAAAAGCCATCTGCTTGAGAGGCGTCAAAAATATCTATATGAGGGCAAGGGTTAATATGATTATTTGGCATAATTAAATACCTAAACGATATAAAATACGAAAAATACGAGAAACATTGTACCAATAGACTTTTCAGCTTGAAGAGATTCTATAGATGCTTGCTTACAATGGATTATCAAATGGTAATAAGATGAAAGTTAAGAAATTCTCTAAAAATAACTTGAATACAAGCCAAAATAACATAACTTCAATCATACAGACAGTAGGAAGTGAAACTTGCAAGGCAAGTACCAGCTTCAATCATACAGAGAGTACTAAGTGAAACATGCAAGCCAAGTACCAGATAGACCTTCTTCAGATTCACTCAACCCTTTCACACATGCAGCCTCATTTTGACATGACTGCAGACGACATTTGAAAAATAATGTGACTCTGGAAAACAGTATTGGAAAAAGAAAACATCATAATTGGAAGAAACAAAATCTTTGCATTTTCTAACAATGTTTTCTAATTAACTGATGCATTGGCTTTAGAATTAAATTTCCCTCTGGGAAGTGTTTTGAGTTAAGACACAGGATGTTCAAAACTTAAAATCACTATCTAAAAGAAGAATGTTACGTAATCAATATCATTTATCTCCTAATTTTTCCTCCTCTGGTGATAAATAGAAAGATAATCATCTTAAAGTAATACTGCCATATAACACTTTCTCCTATACAGGCAAATTTTCAAACAAATGTCAAGTAAGTTATTCAAGATTTGTGTCTTTACAAACCACTAAAAGACATTCCTCAAGCCCTTTCCCACACGCAAATGCATTTTCCATAGCAAAAGAATTTTGAAAACATAGTGGCAAAAAGAGAAACTTCTTGTACTGAGCAAAATCCCTTTGTTAAAATGTAGTCAACTCAATTCAAATATTGCACTTTAATTTGTAGAAATTTTCAAGGTTTAAAACAAAATCAAGTTCATGTAATTGCACTCGTACTGCAAAACAAAAGATTTGCAATTCAGATTTATCTTGTGTATGGATACATGCAGCTTTTGCAAAGATACTACAAAAACGTTCATTTTCTATTGCCACATGTTCTGCTACAATTATGACAAGGATTAGACAGTGCAGAAAAATGATAAATCAGCTAATTTCAAAACCAAATGCGGCTTACTTAGATTGCTCACCATCGGCAATTATTGCTCCTTTTTCACACAATATTCCTAAAAAGTCTTCTACTGTAGAGGAACAGTAAGGCCCTCTGTACCAGGTATAGAGTTACAGCGGCACCACTTGCAGATAAAGATTTAATTCTAGCTACATAAAAGGTTTTAATGTAATAATTTCTCGGAAACAAGGAAAGCTAAAAGTCTTCAGTGTTGTATATCACTACAGTTTTCCTGTCAATTCTCGTAAATTCAGCTTTCTTGTTAAATTTTACTTGCGCTTGAATTACATTTTCTATTTGAAACTTTTAGCGAAAGAATTTATGGAAATTACCAAGGCTTAACTGCAATTCATTTACATTGCGAGTCAGTTTAAACTTCTCACATTTTACATCAATTGATATACAAGCTTTCAGCTTATATTAATCACACTCAATTTCTGCTTGCTGGAGACCAAACCAGTACTCACATGTTCACGGTGAAAATCTCAAAGGCTTTACATGTTCAACACAGGATTAGAATGATTGAATGTGGTTTAACGCCATTTCTAACAATTTCTCAGTCATATTGCGGCGGCAAGTTCACCTACTCATGTGTTTCCTGGTTTTCTAACACCAGTACTCCACACAACAATCTTCCCAAGCAACTGGCTGCTTTTCCACATAGACTTGGCCTATTGGTGGAAGACAAATGATGCATGTTGCAGTGACTTTTGTCAAACGTCAGAAAGAAATTTGGTCGAGCCGGGATTCGATCTCACAACCCCTGGATTGACCTGGCATGAGGAAGTCAATGATAAAATGTATGCAATATATAATGTATACAATGACAGTTTTGTAGAAAAGTTTGAATCCCATTGTTGTGTATTCATTATATTATAGCATAGGCTTCGTGCAAAATGGATTTAACTATATATTGGTTACAAGTTGAAGTTACCTCTATTTTGCATGAATACATCAATAAAAGGTAGATAGCATCATACTATATATATCAACACACTTCCTTGTCATTATTTTGATGAGATAGGCATATCTAATTAGGGAGGCCTCTGGGCATATATCTGTGCAAGCATTATGGCCAAACTGTTGGAGAGTCACACAGGGCCCAAATTCTCCAAACATTCTTAATATTATAACATTCTTATTCAAATTCTAAAGTAACAAAGTAACATAATTTGTGATTGGCTGAAATCCACCCTTTCTCACATAAAGATGCTTTAATTCTGACTCCTAATTAATTGCACCAGCTGATTTTTTAAAACACAGTGTCAAAATGAGAAATTGCTCCTAGTGACCAATTTCTCATTTTGACACAATACTTTCAACTCTATTCAATGATTAAACTTTCATTTATAGAGCTATGCCATATTTCTTACCAGATGATTTCAAAGTTCACAGGCTGCTGTAAGGTTTGTTTGATGTGGGAAAGGGATAATGATATGGTTATAAGAAAAGTAGAAATTGTTTTGCTTTGAAATTTCCATATTTGAGATCAGTTGGTGCATAATATTAAGGTCTTTGTCGTGGGATGTTTATGATCTCTCAACTCAAGAAATCCACTTTGGCCTTGTGGTATAGTGTCACAGATTTGGAACTGATCGTCACAGATTCGATCCCCAGTCGCGGCGCTGCGGTCATGATGGAATGCCCTTCAGGCCAAGACTCCTAGCCAAGTACAGGTATGATAACCCAGGGATCATGAATAAGTGAACTGAAATAATGTTGAAAATGGCTTGAAACGCAAGTAAAACATTATCTCTCATCTCAATGAAAGCCGTTGTTGTAGAAACACAAGGATTGATAGTGATATCTATTAGTAATGAGCAATTTCTCCTTTTCTTTCTATATTCTAAAAAGGTTATCTGTCGCAAGGACATCAGATAATGTCCAATTGGTTCATTTACAATCCACCTAGTACATCAAAAAAGTAATTATGAACAGAAATCAATGTCATTCATGCAGGATGGCCTGTAACAGCCATATTTATTGACAGTTTTGCACACACGCATTTGATATATGACAACAAGACTTGTATAATATTTATTGATATAGTAAAATAGATTAATTGTGCAATATATTGACACTTCATGTCAGTCAGTATTTATA
>JAUELF010256984.1:0-11556 GCA_031471495.1 Clinocardium nuttallii
AGAGCTTGGTTCCTTTCCAGCCAGATCAGCCAATGCATAATCCATTCATGACTGGATTTTGGACATCGAAATTGTAAATACTGCTATAACACAACTTGTGAACACAATAGAGCCGTCATTTACTGTCTGACCTTCACCAAACTCAGATAGTAGTTAATTATAGATGAGAGCTTGACGTTCCTTTTAAAAACCAACCAGATCCGCCCATACATGACTTAGTAGATTATGGCCCTCAAAATTGTCAAAATTTCTATAATACAGCTTGTGAACACAATAACACCATCAATATCCATGCCAGTAGAGCATAGGCCCTCACGGGCCTCTTGTTTTTTTAAAACGTAGATGTGACAAAAGAAGAAATTGCTCAACTTGTTTGAATTGTACAAAACCCTCTCTACCTTACTTAACCTTTTTTGGATTCTATGCGTTTTGATACATATGGTTCCCTTTCCCCTTTGCAAAAAGTATGCCCCTTATTTCTGATAAAAAGAAATCCCTCAAAATGAATGAAAAACTCGTTGAAATATTGAGAAATAAAACTGTTAATTAGTTTGTAGTTCTAACATGGACCGTAACAATGGCCTCTTAATAGGGCGACAGCAGAATTTTAGCTTTCCCCACCCCAGTGTTTTGTTTTAAAAAGTCGGAAGCTCCAACCCCTTTCTACACGGCATTAAACCCCAATCAATCAATTCTACACGCAACAAAGCTGCAGCAGGCAACTTTGAAAGCATCTCTGTAAATATCTTGATAAATTAAAGCATATTGATTAACCAGAGCTGTAAAAATTGTGGCAAAAGGGGAGATAACTTAATTTGCAACAATACATTCAACAGTTATTGGATTAATAATTTTGTTTATTCAGGCATGGCAAGAAAGTATATTCCACAGTTTGAGCTTGGATCTGGAGCATTTGGGCGGGCAGTGGTAGTGAAACACAAAGAGACAAACAAAGAACTTGTGGCCAAAATAATTCAGGTATCTTAACTTATATCCTTTTCCCCAATACCAAGAATCTGCAGCAGACAACCCTGAAAACATACCAGAAAACATTTGGGAACTCCCTTTAAATGAAAGTATACAATCAATGAATAGAGTTGAAAACATGGCAATTTCAACTTTTCCAACAAAAATAAAAAATCATCCACTGCAAAAGAATCGGGAGAATGATGAATTGAAAAACAAGTATTCTGTAATTTATAGAGCTCTACAATCTCAGCCACGATCACCCTAGGGGACACTAAATATAAATGGCAGCCACAGTCTGACCCTTGCTTGAACAGTAACTGGGTCTGAATGATTTGAGGCAATGCAACTCTTGAGCTCCAGCAGGTGGAGTTACTCAGTATTGGTTTCATACAATATATATTTATACCCCCCACAAAGAAACCCCCAGCAAACAAAGTTTGGGGGGTATATAGGAATCACCCTGTCCGTCCGTCTGTCCATATGTCTTGTAAGCGCAACTCCTCCTTAACGGCTGGACAGATTCTGATGAAACTTTACACAGTTGCAGTACACAACCTGAGGATGTGCATGAAGTAAGATTTTCCCCTGTCTGTCCATATGCTTGTAAGCGCAACTCCTCCTTAATAGCTGGACCGATTCAGATGAATCTTTACACAGTTGCAGTACACAACCTGAGGATGTGCATGAAGTAAAATTATCCGTGTCTGTCCGTCTGTCCATATGTCTTGTAAGCGCAACTCCTCCTTAACGGCTGGACTGATTCTGATGAAACTTTACACAGTTGCAGAACACAACCTGAGGACGTGCATGAAGTAAGATTATCCCTGTCCGTCCGTCCGTCTGTTAAGCGCGGGAAGGGGGTATCCGTTTGTGAGTTCACTCACAATTACTTCTAGATTAAACTTAGAAATTCTGGTTAAGGTTTTGCGTGCAACTAAATAAAGACTCAATATCTCAGTATGTATTTAATGCATTGCATTGAAACATCATACAGCCCTACCAAACTATAACACCTATGTAGATTATCAAGTAAGATTACTCTTTTCTGAATTTTATGCAAGTTATGGCCCTCTTTTACTTAGAAATTCTGGTTAAGGTGTTGCATGCCACTAATTTAAGAGTCCATATCTCAGTATTTACCTGGTGCATTGTATTGAAACTTACTACAACCCTTCCCAAATTGTACACCTATGAAGATTATCAAGATAGATAACCCTATCCTGCATTTTATGCAAATTATGGCCCTTTTTTACTTAGAAATTCTGGTTAGGGTTTAGCGTGCAACTAAATTAAGAGTCCATATCACAGTATTTATTTAATGCATTGCATTAAAATATCATACAACACTACCCTACTATCACACCTATGTAGATTATCAAGTAAGATTACTCTATCCTGCATTGTATGCAAGCTATGGCCCTTTGTAACTTAAAATTCTGGTTAAGGTTTTTTAAATGCAACTAAATTCCTCACTATTTATTTAATGCAAACAATCAAGTATGATAACTCTATCCAGTACATTTGCAAATTATGGCCCTTTTTTTACCAAGAAACTTGGTTCTAGTTTTGCATGCAACTAAATTAAGAGTCAATATCCTAGTATTTACTTGATCCATTGCTTTGAAATGTTATACAACCCTTCCCAACTATCACACCTATGTTGATTTTCAAGTTAAATAACTTGCATTGGATACATGAAATGGCACTTTCTTGACAAATATAAATTCTGGTTAAAGTTTTGCATGCAACAACATTAAGAGACCGTATCTTAGTAACTACTTAATGCATTGCATTGAAACTTTAGACAGCTCTTTCAAACTAGCACACCTATATAAACAATCAAGTATGATACAGCTTTTTCTGCAAGTTATTGTCCTTTTTGGACTCCACATCTCAGTAACTTAATGCAAGTGGAAAACAATGCTATTCAAATATCACAAACAATGGCCATTCGTCTAATAATATTCATATAACTGTAGGTCCCGCTTGTATCTATAGTCCCTGATCTCGCTACGTAGACAATTTTGAGTTTAGTTGACAAAATAGTTTATTTGCCCACAGTTAATTAATTTTACTAATTCCTCTGTTGAAAGTAAAATAAAACAATTTATGGCAAGACCCAATTTATTTATGTATTATGGATTTGTTTGTACAATTTGTTCCTAATACACAATAAAGAAGATATTGTGCGTTCCGGGTCAGAAAATATAAAAGAAAAGGATCACTTTTATTTTCAATGTTTAATTTTATTTAATTCATACCAGTCAACAATGTCTGCCATCATGCCGTATTTCCTGAATGTAATACTGATAATCTTAGCACGTTTAAAGACAGGCTTTGTTGTTGAGACACATAATCAATTAGCATTGTTTTGAGGTCTTACTTTTCAAAAGTCATTTCAATTCTCTTGCAAAAATATAATTGCAATGTTTAACGTCCATTGTTAATTACAAGGACTAAATGACGTCGATAGATAATTATTAACTCACTGGTAGCCAAGTTGAATTTTATAAATTGCGGTGAACCGCGTTAACACTTTCCAACCTACAGACACATGTTGACGCATCTGCAGTAGACACCTCTTGGAAACGTTATGAGAAAAAGGGAAAGTGGAAACGCTTTCAAACCCCCACTTTCATTTATATGAAAGTTTTCCAATCACACCCTCGCCCAAGAATTGTTCGAAGTCATCTTCTGTGGATGCATTGTATATGGGAAAAGGGGGGTACAACCAAATTAATCAATATAGTATTTCCAGATCATATAAGTCACATCTGAAATATTTGTAGGGTGTTTTTGCAAAGACTACCAACTAAAAGTTGTTGTTTATCCTCAGAAAAGAAGATGCTGGATGGCTTACATATTCCGTTCTCTTCACCCAATATGACCTGACCTTGAGACAGGTCTGGCGATAGTACAAATATCATATGCGAATCTAAACTGCACACAAATACCCTACCATCTCTGCTGCAAGTAATTCCTCTAGGCGATATCAAATATTTATGTGTGAAACTAGCCAACACTTCACCACACAATGTCATTCTTATTACTGTGTTACTTGTAACATCAGTCAGGTAGAGGATGTTTAAATCAACTCCATGTGAAATATCACGGACTTCACCAAACCTAACATTGCCCCAAACATTTTTATCCTCTACAGTCTGCTTACAATATCCATCGGATGCGCGACGTACACGTATTGCATTTGGGCTACCACTACATACAATTAGATTATCATTGATACATATTATACCCCTACTGTTATAGCATTGTGTTAGAGTCTTATAGACTTTCATTTTATCCGATATAGAAATTAGAATAATGGCATGATCACCCAAAGTTGTAATAGCTATTTCCTCTTCATCAATAGTTGTTACATCGTACGGGGTCTTGTTTAGGTATAAGTCTAAGGTAACAGTCTTCCTAGTAAGATCGACAAGTTTTACTTTTGTATTGTTGTAATCAGCTACAACGTATTTATCTTCCGACAGTCTTGCTATACCTGTAATAGAACAGTCTGTTGTATCTGTCCTTGTCTTCACGTTTATGGTTGCGGTTTCTATTGGAAACTTCATAAGAGTTCCACATTTTCCAAAGTTCTTATTTATCTGATCTGCCCTAATGAACATATATTGAAAAGGGTTGCTATTATATCTGACATGGGTGAGCTTACACTCAAGTGTTTTAACCGAATGCTGTGCCTTCTTAAGTGTCAGAAAGAGCTGCATATTATCTTCTGTTGCAGACAAGCTTTTCAAATCTTCACCCACCGAAACTAACTCGAGCAACATACTTTCATATCTGGCACTTATATCTTTCGTCATTTGGAAATCCGACTCTTTAATATCTGTTATTTCTTTGACAACATGGGCATAACTGACATCAATGTTATCACCTGTTTGCGTTGAAATAGTCTTGCTGTTCTCCAATTCTTCTCTTAAAGCTTCAATTCGACATTGAATATCTGTGAGTTGATTAGTGTCTAGAACAACTTCATTTAAATCAATCAGATGTCCATCTTTCTGGCATTGTCTATGGTCAAACTTCTGACATACTTTACACATCACACTGTCATGTATAGTGCAATAATAGAGTACGGTCTGTCCCAGATGTTTCAGACACTGGCGCTCATTTTGTCTTTCTTTAGTTTTGGTTGATTTAGTCTGTGGCATACTGTTCTTGTCCTGTAAAATATGGTGTCTCAATGGCTTTGGTTTTTTGTGGATTCGGAAGCAATCTATACACAAGAAATCGTTGCAGTCAATGCAGTAGCCTTCTGCTTTCAGACTTTTACCATCTTCCCCACAGGGGTCACACACTTTACACGTTGTGTTGCTATCATCAGACAGATTCTGTGCTTTACTAGAATATTCCTCGTCACTTTTGACAGGTACACAGAGTAGCTCAGCCGCGTCCATGTCATTTTGTTTCTTTCTAGGAATGTCATCTTGCAAGTGATCATGCGAAGTGTCTGGTGTTTTCTTAGAATCGTCATCATCACTTTGGATACGGACACAGAGTGGCTCAGTCGAGTCATTGTCATTTAGTTTTTTTGTTTTTTTTCTAGGAATTTCTCCATCATCTTGCGAGTGACCATGCGAAGTGTCTGGTATTTCCCGTTTCGACTCAGCCATCATCACTAGTCAATCATTAATGCTAAAAATATACAAAGGACATTACTATAAAGTCTTATTATATACATGTACACAAATACATGCAGCTGGGCATGCACTGTTCAAACACGACGGATTATAATTTCGTTTGTTTGTGTCATGTGACTGAAATATACTGTGACGTCATTGAAACTTTATGAAATCGCGTTATTCAAATGAGATAGTGGAGCGTGGTTAGGACGCCAATCAGGCAGAAGTATTAATTTATGTGTAAATTGTGTTGTTTCGAAAAATAAATCGAAATGTGTATAATTTCTCTTGATATTTTCTTAACAGTTATACTCAGTATATACTCAAATGTAACTTATGTTACAGTAGCAAGACATGGCTTTGTAGTGTCAAATAGATTTAACTTCTCCACGCCCCTCGTAAACAATACCAAACCCGCAACATAATATTCACTATATATTTCGCTATGCAAAATATTATAAATAATCTGCGTCTCGCGATTTGAAGTCTAGCATGCAATTGCGTATGTGAAGACTCGATCAGTCTCCATTATTAACAGTCAGTCTATATGATGTTGTATATGTGTAACGTAGTCCTTGAAACATCGTTTGACAAAATCAAGAATTGAAGTCCAATTATAGGTTTTCCGTCAGCTCAATTTCAGGGACGTAGATACGTCCCTGCTTTATCTGACGTTAATAGCCATGCGTGGCTCAACTGCGGTTCGCAAAGCAATATACAAACAACCTAGGTCAAGATGAAGACCATACTTATTCATATCACTTATTTCATTCAACAATCTAATACTTCAATTTATAGATAATCCATCGATAAAACTGTGTTATTTCCTATTCGCAAACTGGAAAATAATCCTGACGAAATGGATATAAAAAACATAGGGAGCGTCCCTGAATCTTAAAGGTACATGCATATTTTGAAAAACAGAACCCATTTCCAACAATCATTCTAATTTTGATTTAACGCACAATGCAACACAATTTCTGATTAACTTTTCCAAATTGTTTAGCAAATCAGAAATTGCTTTGCTTTGTAATTCAGAATATTCTACACATTTATTATGACATGTAGAAATAATTTAAAATTTTCCAGAGAAATATGCGTATATCACACTAACCATCGCTCAAATACTGATTTAGCCGTTGAAAAAAAAAAACGTTAGCACATTTTCCCTCTTGAAACTTGTAATTTCTTATGTTAAAAATGGTAAGCCTGTGATGTATTTCAGAAGGGCGTCCCGGGTTTGATCCTTACTTGCAAGGCACATGTCATAACGTAGTAATAAAACAAACACAGTATGTTACACAAAATCGTCCTCGGTACCCAGGCCATTCATAAATATATATGATACCCTGGGCAAATTGGCTAGCGAAACTTTGTTAAGCATGCACCACGATTTCCTCCGTAACTACACTGTAATTTTCGTACAGCATGAAGTTTGTGTCATGCAGCCAATCAAGCGGCTGCATTTCACTTCATAAATTATTTATGAGTACGAGAGTTTTACAACCAATTGTCCCAGGGCATCAAATAGTTTATGAATAACCTGGTTACCGAGGATGCACAAAATACACACAATTATGTTGATGAATGTTAATAAACTCATTGTTCTCTTTTGGAGAGTTTGATGACTCGAGTAAACCACCTAATGAGAAAAATACACAATAAACCATATTGACTACATTGTCATAAGTAAGAAGAAATTGAAATAAGCCTACCTTTTCAAATGTATAACATGATCTGTAACTTGTTTGTGTACACTACATTGACGCGTTGCCTTGGTCCGACTGAATGTTAATAGATGTCTCATTCGATAAACACTTAACTCACTTTAAAAGCTGGGTATGTCAAACGCAATCAAACCTTCCGGAAACCAGCATTGAAATATAAAAAACAAATTCACGGTCAGAGCTTAAGCTATTGATTATACTCTTTTTCCTACAAGTAAAACATCGCATACATTTATACATAAACGACTCGGGGTAAAACTATCAAGTCGATTATTAGAGCTAAGTGTTTAGTAATTGATTTAATTACAGGTATGATCGAGGCGCTTTACCTGTAACACATGTACAATATGACCTATTATTCCGTTTTCAGAAAATATCAATCAAAATGTGCCGTCTCAAGATACTAGGCTGTGTTCAGATTGTTCTCAAATGGAACGTGTTAGCCGAGTTGACAGATTTTTAGCTAGCACTCGCCGAACAATAATTAAACAGAGTTGAAAACATTGTGGAAATAGGTGAAGTTTCTCATTTCGAGTTATTTCTCCCTTTACAAAAAAACGGAAGTCCTAAAAACACTGTGGCAAAAGGAGAGATTTCTCCTTTTACCACTATAGTTTCTAAACTCGTCTGCTGCGCAGAGGCATCGGAATGGGTTTATATATTATATATTGGTAGCATTATAACTGCCTCGCTTGGACAACTGAATATGGATATATCTGCCCTGTGTTCCATAGTCACAAAACTCAAAACTCAAAACGCAAAACCTATATAGGTTTCGTCAAAAAAGCGTGCATTTGTCGGTTAACAAAACCTTGTTCTACCGGTTTTCATTCATACAACAAGTAGATTTCGTTTCGTTTGATAGGCTAACGTTGTATTAATCGTCGCTTGCTCGTTTGACGACTCTTCCATATTCAAAATCTGGCGTCTCCATTTCACATGTAATACAAGTGTTGGACTATTTTAATAAATAAAAATCAAACAATGCTGATTTCAGGTGATACAGCTCGTTAAGAGCCGACTCACCTGAATTAGTAGTGTTTGCAATATTGTCTTTGGCGCTGAAAGAGTTAAGTTCAAGTGATTTTCGTTTTTTCCGTTTCAATTATGATTTATCGCTGATTATTTGAATGTGTATGCCTGATGTATGTCAGATCGATTGAAAAAACTAGATGAGAGGCTTTTGTTTACATTAAAGTTGTGTAATGTAAACAAAAGCCACTACTTAATGTAGTTATTATATGCAAATGGACTGTTTATGGGAGTGAATTGAATCAAGAACCGACGGGTAGCTCATGAATATTGTTCTTCATTAGAACGCTGTGTTAAATATTAGTTTATAAGAAAGAAACTCCAAAACTAGTCACACATTAAAGAATAATCAGTTTACTAAGAAAACGTTTAACGGCACTGGATTCTTCTATTAAGAATGTTCATGTTATGTTACTGTGACCATTGAATAAAGCCATATTTATAACATTACAAGAATACCATACTATTTACCCAACACGCATATGTATAGTTGCCATTATAGGAATATAATACTCATAAATGTATTCACTTATCATACTTTATTTACTTAACTATTTTATACTGTTTGCTGCAGATGTGTTGCTGTTACACCGAATAAACATTCTGATTATATTTGATCTAATACGGTACGATAACTGACATTCGGGACTGCGATCAGCGAGGATCAAGATAAGTTTGCACCCTAAATCGTTCTGATCAGGCAGGACCTTCCATGTTCGCCAGTAAATCGCGCAAGTATCCGGAATGTCCGTATAGAACAGCTATGTCTATACCCGTACTTACATATGATACTAACGTGTATGATCTTGATGGTTTAAAGCGAATTCACACACAATGCATACAGATGTCTAATCATTTCGTTTAAAAGGGAAACACTCGACTTTGGATTCAGCTCTCGGACAAATCGTGGTGTATCACGTTCGATGAGGATAGCCTAATTTAAACATTTCGGTGCTGAAAGAGTTAAACCAATCATTCGGTTAATCCTCAATCTGTGTCACTTCCCGTCAAGTCAAATCACTGTAAATGCTGAAATAATTGGTTAATAATTGTGAGGATAAATGTTCTTTCAAATAAATTAGAAAGAGTGACATGGTGTAAACAATTGAAACTTATATATATATATATAATATAGCTTTAACCCTTTCCCTTATAGGACAATTCTGCAGCAGACGATTTTTGAACGTATTTTGTCAAAACATAGAAAATCTCCATAATTAAATGGGTAACCTATGACAAAAAGTGGAAATTTTTGTGACAAAAGGAGAAATTGCGCGTTTTGTGCAATTTCTTCTTTTGTCACTATGTTTTCAAAAAGACGTCTGCTGCAGAGGCGTCAGAAAGCGTATATATGAGGGAAAGGGTTAAGTTTCTTTGAAAGACAAGCCAGCATTATGTTAGTCCTGCTTTCTAAGTCTTGTTCTGTTAATTACTTACTTTTACTGCTTTACTCCGGCTTATACGTGGGCTTATATGTGTACTCATATGCATTCAAATTCATATTTTAAATAACGTGCAGACTAAACACGGAAATGACTATAAATTAAGGAAGTAGTATTATACAAAGTTGGAAGCATATTGGAAAAGTGGGTATATTGCTCAATATAAGCTTTGTTATGTTTTTGTCACATTGTTAAATGCCGTCTTCCTCATTTTCGTCAAGCTGTGTATACATATTGGAAAGGGGGTTAATTATGATAATATTGAAACACTGCATAGTTGTATAGACTTTATGTTAATGACAGTATTGCCATATCCTTTTCATAAGAGTGCGTGAATACGTGGCGCCGTTCTATCACGTTAAATGCGCATGCGTCAAGTGTTGCTATCTAGAACATACCGACGTTATACTGTGGGCGGTTTGTTGTTGTTGCTTAATTGTTCCGTTCGAGGCTTTTGTTGAATTATTGACATAAAAGCTATTTCGGATCGATGTCTCTCGTTTGTGTATTAACATGATTAATTGAGCCGTCCCAAAAAAAAACCAACATTGTGGAAAGTATCGATCCGGATCAGCTTAAGCATGCCGCGCAGGCTAACCCGGACATACACTTTTCACATTATGTTTCAGGAATCATTTATATATGCCTCTATCCCACTGATACAGAATGTGTCGGCCCGGATCAGTCTGCGCGGACTGCGTAGGCTGCTCTGTGTCGATTCATTACGCAGATGCCATAATGTTGGTTTTCTCTGTGGACGGCTCTTTTTAAATCGCGTTTATCGGTTTGATATTATTGATGGGACTGGTGATATGTTAATGTTGATTAGGAAAAGAAGTTGTTCCTGTATTTATTAAGATAGATCGCTCTTCATATAAGACAACAGGGCATATGACCTTAAACTAGTTATTGCGTGAAATGAGGTCTTTCATTGCTGGCATCAAAGTGTTTGAAAATAAACGAACACGATTGCATTTAACCTTCACTCCCGCCTACATAATGTACGTATACTGTAACGAGCTTCGACACGCGATATCCGACTTATGATTCGATGATACAAGCACCAATCGCACTGATCTAACCTAATATGTATAGACAAACCGTCACAGTTACTGCAATGTTAACTTTTATAACATAAATAAATTCACAGGCTTTTCGCGGAATTTCACTTTACTACAAGTATTTAGGATGGATATATATAACACGAAATGTTGTGCCATTTTTGCGAAAGAAATAACAAAGAAAACGAATATCATTTTGTTTTAATTTGTCCGGCATACTCTTTTATTATAACTAAATATTTAAAAGCGTTCTATACAACCAAGTCATGTGTGTATACATTTGTCGAACTCTTAAAATGTGATAGCAAGAAAACATTATTGAATTTGGCTAAATATATCCGAGAGGCAACTGCTCTTCGTCTGACATTTACTCATATAAATTAATCTAACATTAACCATGAACGAACATTTCCAAACTTTATTTTATATCTTATCATGAAGTCTATAGTTTACAGATACATGTAAATATCTGTATTTGTTCCGAAATTAGTTATGAAAACCCTGCCATTTAACTAGGAATTCTTTTTGCTGAAAAAAAGGGGAAGATATGTCAATTATATATCATAACAGGTCTCTAGACATCGGATTTCCCGAAAGTTAACCCTTATATACGCTTTATGATGTCTATGCAGCAGACGGCTTTTTGAAGACAAAGAAGAAATTGCTCAAAACAAGCAATTTC
>JAUELF010256994.1:0-11555 GCA_031471495.1 Clinocardium nuttallii
GTTTAACGTAAGAAATGATGATATATACCTGAGTTTAACGTAAGAAATGATGATATATACCTGAGTTTAACGTAAGAAATGATGATACAGACCTGAGTTAAACCTGAGTTTAACGTTGTGACATTGCATAACGATGATCAACGATTGTAGTGTTATAGTACGGTACTAAGTAAGCTGTATTGATATTGAACAGAAATAAGTCATTTGACCTTTCAAGTTATTGACTATTGCAAAATACATTGAACGTGCACCATTTAATGATATTTAGGGTACAGGTTGGGATCGTCATTTGAGATTAATCCAACCTCTAATATTTTGCTGTTATTTAAATGAACACGTCGTTTAAACAAAGACATCCTTTTGCATATACGTACATGCATATGTACGTGTTCTTAACTAGATACATTGAAGTCATAATACATGTTTTAAACATATTAACAATCTTCTGTTTTCATACGTTATTGTCTTAAAAGAATCATGAAGGAACGTCTCCGTTCAAATGTACAATAGTAAAATACTTGCATGTATAAGGCTTATAAGCTTGAGATAATGGGTGATCAACTAATCAGCAAGCATTACCAAGATACACTGGGTTAACTGTTTATCCCGGGTATTATCATACATAATAGAGTGTAACGTTTAATTACCATTGATCAATAAGATTTATTTAGTTACATGTATAACTCGATAAACGTGTATTACCTTTTTTGTACGGTGATCAGTGGATTATCTGCGTCACAGGTTTCGGTCTTGTGTACTGGCATTGTGTGATCAGACAGCTTCTTTTATACAAGTTTAAAGCCACACACAAGGAACAGAGATCCGCATGATTCATTTTGAGATCAGTCAATTCTGGGATTTCCTGAGATTCCCATACGTAATTCTGATACACTGTTATTAAATTCGTTATTATGATTGGCTGGGATTAGAGCACGTGAGCTATATACGTCAGGGCGCCCACAACGTCAGTGACGTTAAAACTTACCATGATATATGCAACAAACACTTTAGTTTATGGTGATAGGTGTCATTAAAAAACAATAAAGCCACGTCTGGCGAATATGGGACTTGTTGTAGCTTAAATAATAGAGGACTCGACTGAGTCCGTAAATTTGCACAGACTGACCAGAGTTCAACTGTCCGCGTGTCCGTTACATAAAGACATAATTTCATATTCTAATAAAACAGAGAAGTGTAGCCCCCATAGGCCTTACATCAGAGCTACTTTAAATTAGGTCAACACTGGAGAAGCATCAGGACACCGTAGTCACCGTGGCACATATTTACTTACCACCTACAGTTTGCTTATCATGTTGAACATGAATGATTATTTCCATTTCAGTTAAATGATAAAAAGTCGAAACACATAAGAACAAAGAGAACTACTTTATTCCACAAATGTATATACGTGTCATCTGTGTAAGGGATCGTTTGATTATCCAACTCACAACTATCGGATAATGGCGAGGGATTTCGATTGAGGTTGTGTGAATTCCAATCTCATATCGGATATTCATTCAATCCGAAGCATTGCATTCTGAAAAGAGCCATTTGTCTTCAATCATGTAGGGCTGTCTACCGGTGGTGTATTCAGGTTGTCCTAAAACATCATCTACTGGTCAAGTGTTAGTCAACAACTACTTTATTTGGTTTGTATCGTAACATGTTGATGTGTGTTGTCTTTAGCTGAGCTAGAAAGCGTTACCATCATCAGGTCACACGAAATGTGTTTTATCGAATACGATATTTCGTACGTCCTTGCCAGTTCAAAGTATCCCCCGAACTTGCTCAAGTTCACGATGTGTTCTGGATACATCCCTTGTTTTAGAGACATAGGAAAAAACCGAATAGCTGAACTCGCTTCCGTGAAATAAAGGACTACTATTGAAAAGGGTAACATTCAACAGAACAATAAGTGTTCGCTACCAAGGTTATTAAAGGCTTTTGTAAATAATGCAGACTCAGGTGAGTCCGATTTTCAACACGGAAGAGTCTGTGTGAAATTCGGCCGTGCAATAGTTAAAACAAATACTTTTTTAACATATCACCCTTCTTGACGAGTATACATTTAGGATCATAATTGAAATATTGGTAATGTTCAACACGTATAGCATTGCTCCGTTCTTGAATGTTGATGTGTGTTGTCTTTAGCTGAGATAAAAGCCTTCCCATCATCAGGTCACACGAAATGTGTTTTATTGTCGGAGGATACTTTGAACTGCCAAGGACGTACGAGATATCGTATTCGAATCTCGTCTCGCTTTTAAACAATGAATACATTTTATACTTATTTTAACTTTACAGGAACTTTAACTTAAAGTCTCCTTTCCTACTTGTGTCAAATACAAGCTTCAATAATTGTGTATGTATTGTTGGATACAACTGGATACAATAAACAAATAGCATAAGTTCATTTCCATCATGACCTGTTTTGTACATGTTATATCATCATTTCCTAAAATGATATCATAACTCATTTTAGGTTGATTGTTTTGTGTTTTACGCACCTTTCAGCCTATTTAAAAAATAAAATAAAACAATGTTTCATGGGTTGGTTACCAGTTCGACTGGTCCATGTATACATACTGACACCGGTCAATCAGTCGTAATGTTGCTACAACGGTACTATAACATATAAGTGTTGAACATGTAAACATACACCCCATACCGAACCCCACCCCCCTCCCCCAACATTAACTCAACAAGAACAAAAACTAAAAACAATGCCTTGGTTCATTAAATTTCATATCATTCACGATTTGATCATTAGTCAAACTTAATACTATCAATCTTACTGTTACTAGTTTTACACAAATGTATCGGGTTTATAGATCGTTTTCTTTCATCTTGGTTCGCTTAATGGTTACATATGTATTTTTTATATTCTAATGTTACTTTTATATTGTACAGTGTTCATTCCACGACCCTTCCATTGACAAATCCTCCAGAAAACAAATATGGTGTGATCCAGAAAGTAACATATCAAATCAAAAAGAGAAATTAAATCATTTCTTCTTTCCACTCAATACTTTGCTGAAGAAGTGTCAACATATTAACCTGATATGTGTGGTAAAACGTATATTATTTAACAATTCGGAGTCCTGGTAGATCAGTCAAAGTCTATGCAGACTCTAAATCAAGAGGAGGTGAGTTCGAACCCTATTAATTCGTCTTCCACCAATGGGCTAACAGCCTATGTTGGGAAACCACAGCTGCTTAGATAGACTGTTTTGTGGACTATCTATGTACGAAACCAGACCAGACGTCTTACCATTAAGCTACAATGGTTTGATTTAACTTTTATCAGAAGATCATGGAAATATGTGTAATATCATTACCGGTATGTTAATAAAGCATAAGGATTTATTTGATACAATATATACCAATTTGTATCATTTCTATTGTAAAGATTACATTATTTCCCACATAAAAATGGACTGAGTCCATGATACTATTTTCCTACAATGTAAATGAGAAGTTCATTTTATTTCAGCGAACACATCAAATGTTTATTTAGTTATATTTTGAACATGGGCGATTTGGGTTAACAAACCAGTACTAGGCTAGAAACTGTGCCTTGTCCAAGGGCACTCAACCATGACCGTCGTGCCGCGACTGCGGATCGAACCCGGGCACCCGGTTTCAAATCACCGACGCTAACCACTCGATTGACCAATCAGATTGTATCAGATTTTAATCTTTACCGTTAATCTTTACCGTTTTGCTGATTTCCCGTGCATTAAATCCATTAATAGTACTATACCTGAGCGTAAAATATTGAATCTGTGTAAGGAGAATAATTGCTGTATTTTAAACGGCCGCTTAGAGGAAGGAAGCTGCCACATATCATTCTCATTACAAGAATAAACCAGTCTCGAGCACAGTTGATTATATACTAGTAAACAATGAAGGTTTACCCTTAGTCAAAAGTATGTCAATATTAGACATGACCGAATTCTCTTATCATTGCCCCGTAACGATTTCTTTAAATTGATTCAAACAATTTGAAATGGATAGTCAAAGCGTCTCGTTTGAATTCTTCTGACATAAATCAGTTTTAGGAACTGCTGTCAAGCAATTCTTTACATTTTGACAAATTATCCAAAGATCTGACTTCAGATAGTACTGGTATGAATGACTACATAAATATATCATCATTTACGACTATCGTGCATGACATTTCTTTTAAATCATTATCGATGCCCGAAAAACCTAGGGTATGTTTTACAAAGCTTAAAGGTGTTATGCTACTCAGCGAACAGTCTAATAAGTTGTCATTCCTACAAGCTCGTTCTTTCTACAGTAAAACGAAACGGATATCGAAGATCAAATTCCATAACTCCGACATATTTAAACTTTCGAATTTAAGTAAGTATGCTCCCCCAACAATTTTGGTCATATGTTAACTTTTTTAGATAAAGAAAAGAGTCTTTGTAGCGATGTTGAGTTGCAAGACTTTGTAAAGCATGTTCTAATTGTTCTAGCACATGTAATCTAGATTCTTCCAATAAGGATATGCCTGATTACTCACACTGTTAACGTGATGTACCGTTATACGGTATTGACCAGTTAGACAAAACCTTTACAACAGATGAAATTAAATGTACCATTTCAACTCTAAAAAGGAATAAAAGTGTAGACTTGGAAAACATTGTGGCATATTTCAATTTTGGACTTCATAGCACCATTCTTGACTATTTTCTTTAATTACATTTATGAATCGGGTCTATACCCAGAATCTTGTTCCAACGGAAATATTATTGCAATCTTTAAAAAGGCGACATATCTTAACCATCGAATTATAGAGGTATCACTAGTGTTAACACTCTTTCAAAACTATTCTCACTGACACTCAGAAATAGGCTTAATACATGGAGTGAAAGCGAACATATTCTGAACAATGTACAGCTTGGCTTTCGCAATGGTCGTTCTACATCGGATGCCATCGTTGTATTGCACTCTCTTATTAGTCGGGTCAATATATGACAAAAGATACATTAACCCCCAAAAAAATTCAACAAAAGGTTTTTCAAAGGTTTTGACTATTATTGGGTATAATCAATGACCAAAAATAATTCTTTGAAAGTCCAACTTCCGAGAAAGTGCTTTTTTTCAAGATGGCCGCCAGTGCCATGAAGTATGTTTAAGCTATTTATTATTTACAGCAGGGTAATATATTTGGTATCTTTCTCCATTAGGAAAGTTTTCCAGAACCTAAATAAGTGATGTAAGAAGGTCCCCGAGTATGTAGATAGTCAAACAATTCAAAATGGCTGCCAAAATGACACCCCAAAAATAGCCGCCAATACCCGTAAATGCCTATAAATAATTTACTGTTTACCATAGATAAGAAATTTTGGTAAGTACTGCTTTAAATGTCCTGTTCTGCAGACACTTGTTTTCTTTGAGTAATATATGTTTCCCAATATAGTGTTTTAGATATGCAGCGATTCACCAAATTAACCAAAATGAAAATTGATGAAATAAGGATTTTCTAAAAAGTGAAAGAAAAAAGAAATAACTTAGAGCAAAAATGTTGAAATTCTTTTCTATCGCTGATCACTGATTTATTGTAAAGACGAGGATGTAGGGTTATTTACCTCGCCTTCGACATAAAGGCATTTGGCGAGCACCTTCACATCTCCTTTCGATTCTACAATAAGTTCAATCAAACCCGATATATAGAGGATATTTGTTTGTTTTGAGTGGATATGGAATATATCTCACTGAGAAGTGATACAATTGAAAATGTTAAAATTGTATCACTTCAAGTTGAAATATATTCAATTATACACTCAAAACAAACACATTTTCTTTTTATTTAATGACAATGCATTGATGACGAAAAACTAATGTATACTCATTACGTATACCTTGTATATAACGTGTGCAGTATAACATGACCGAATGCTAGGAAAATGGCATCACGTCAGCGGTATGACGTCACAACGTAGAAAATAGTTTTTCATATTCCACGTTTTATTTCACTGATAGAACACAGTATTTCATCACTTAGCATAAAATAAATTGTAATCACCCCCACATCTCTTTTAGATTTGACAATTCGTTCCATCAAGTACTCACCTTCACATTCACATCTCTTTTAGATTCGATAATGAGTTCAATAAAACCCGAACTGTGTCCACTGTGTACGGAAAGTGTGGAAGATCGGGACAATGTAAACCAATTGTATCAAAAGGGCGCTGATTGTATCAATTTATGTTACAACTGGCATTAAAGGTACACCAATCCAGCTGACATAAAACTGTACTTAAATCATACAAGTGAACCATCCAGCTCCATTAAGAGAAGCGTCCGAGTATCTACATGTCCTTTTGATAGCAGAACAGACTGTGGTTTTTGTGGGACAACTGTCGTGCCGGGATACCCAGACATCAGCTGTGTAAAGACTGACACCTTTGTAAACGCAATATTGGAATGCTGTGATAATCGTTCAGATAATTGGGCTTTAATTGTGAAAGGCAGAATATAATACTACGGTTGAGATCTACATGCTGCCGACTGTGTGTATCATCATTCATGTAGTTGCAATTTTCGAACTGGGCGTGACATACCCTCACAGTTTCGAAATGAACATGGGGCAAAGCGTAGACAATCTGGGCGCCCCACAAAAAATGATCAAGAGCAAGCATTTTCTCCGATGTGCTTCTATCTTGAGAATAATGACGAAGAACAACAGACGATTTCTGGACTGAGAGATAAAATGAAAGAATTCTTAACTGAAGAAGTTCTCTTCCATATGGCCCACAGTATCTAAAGAGTAAGTTACAGAAGATATATGACAGCTCAATTTATATTGCAGAAGGTTCATGTCTCAAAGACATTGTGACTATGAGGGAGAAAACTTCTTTGATACTAAGGTCATACTTTAGCCAGAAAAGCCAGGAAGGTGACGAGGAATCACAAAATAAGGCAATTAATGAAATTGCAACTAGACTCATCAAGAGTGACATAAGAACTAATGTTCAATATATCACCGATCAGTATCCAAATACAGAGGCACTTAAACTTGAAGCTGCTCTGACGTTTATTCCAGAAACGCTTCGTACCTTGCTTTGTAACCTGTTTGTGGGAAAAGACACTCAAAGCAAAGTTGCAATAATTGGTCAAGCAATCATTCAGGCAGTCAGTCCACGAGCTGTCCTTGCGCCATTGCAGGTTGGGTTTGCCATCCAGACGCATCATCTGTATCGATCTAAGTTTATTGTAGACACTTTGAATGAGATGGGATTTTGTTCATCCTATGGGGAAGTTCTACGCTTTGAAAAGAATGCTGCTGATAGTGTTGCTCCGGATATGGTAGGTGAAAACATAGATATGCTCAACATGAGCTTACTATTCGTTGGAGACTATGTTGACCACAACATTCTCACAATTGACGGCAAGGTGACATTCCATGGGATGGGCATGGTGGCTGCCTTAACACCTGATCAAAGGACAGTTCGTAGCATATCCAGGTGAAATATGTCTGAAGTGAACATTGCAGAGAAATCCAAAATTGATATCATCGAATATCGCTTTGTCAACAACGCTCGTCGTAATATCAAGTTTCACAGTCTCCGACCACTATTTGAGTGTGACATGAGAGTTGATATCCTATGGGAGCTGTCGTTCAGCTACAAGCAGGAAACCCCTAACTGGCAAGGCATGATGCACGCCATCCATCAGGGAAATGAGCACCCTGGACAGTCTTCCATTATGTTTTTGCATTTGCATATGATAGACAAAAAATGTATCCTGTCTACTTTGGAGTCCTTTACAATCTGGCGACCAAGCATCACATTTCGCCAGTCATAACATTTGACCAGCCGCTGTATTGGAAGGCTGCTGAGATCATTACAGATGCACCAGAGAATAGCCATCTAAAACAAATTATTCTGATGCTAGGTTGCTTTCACACATTCGTGAATTTGCTCGGGGCTATAGGAACACTAATGGATGGCACAGGACTTACAAACATTCTGGAAGTTGTTTATGGGGAAATGCTGTTGTACATATGATGACTGGGAAGTCAATCCAACGATCATTCCGCGGTCACCTGCTGGTAGACAACTGCCTTAACCACATGATTGTGTCAGCCATAGTAAAATAAAATCCTGAGTTTGCATCATTAGTTGATCGGTCTGAGGATATATATACTTCCTTGTTGGCAGGCGAGACCACGATAGAGAGTGTTTAAACATCGGATACAATTGCCGAAATCAAATATGAAACGGACAAAATGAAGGCTGAACTTCGTTCTAGGTCAAAGACGAGTCAGTTATGTCTGAATTATCAGGAAATGCTGCAGATCGCACGAGCTCTGATCAAAGCAGATCGCACGAGCTCTGATCAAAGCAGATCGCACTGGATCTTGAACAATGCACATAAAGGCTGTCTCTGATTGCCTTCCCATATTTGCAGCAGCTGGACATTACAACTACTTGAAATCTGCATATTTATATCTTGAAAAAATGTGTAAACTGGAATCCGATCATCCTGATGTATTCAGACAATTCTTGGAGGGATTCCATGTAGTTCGTCGCAGCAATCAGTTCTGGGCTGGCCTGAGCGCTGACCACCTAATTGAACAGACACCGATGAGGTCACTGAAAAGTATTGGAGGTTTGACACGTGGAAGCGGGATAACCGAAGAACAACGCTCACTATGGACAATGTCGATACCCATTACATCAGAGTACAACAATGCCATGCAAGAGTTTAACAATCTCTCCTACACAACAAGTGAGCAGCACAAGGAATCTACCGAAGCGAGGATCAAGAGAGATTCAGCTGATCTGGCAAAAATCCATGCAAAACTAGTAACATGTACACCTTTCTTCGAAGATCCTTCCCTTAAAAACAGTGTCAATGGTGTAGTGGCCTCGGAAGATGTGAATGTACACGAGTACAAGTCAGTTGGTAGCATAATCATTGGCAAAATGGATGGACAGCCTGTTTTCACATACTCATTCAAGCGGAAAGACAAAGCTAAATATCTTGGATATAGCTCTGCAGTAAAAGTTGCTCCTTATCGAACTATTGATCCAGCCTTGTTGTTTTCCAGCGGTTCTTGGTAGTGTCCAAAACAAGTGATCTGTCATTGGAAGATGTCATGAGTTACGAGCTCAGTCCATTCCCACCTGCCCTATTTGAGGCGAGAGGTATCTTTAGAAAGGCAGATAAACCACAACTTGCTCATGCCATTATTGATCATTCAAGGAATGTATCAAATGAAGCCATCATTGACTCCGTTCCGAAAACAGACCATTATGTCCTGGACGGAGGTTCATTACTCCATCGTGGTGTTCAATGGAAGAGGGGTGATAGATATGGTACAACAGCGCAGTCATATGCTGACTTCATCATTCGACATTACGGTTTAGCAACTGTAGTTTTTGATGGGTATAGCGGAGGTCTATCCATTAAGGACAATACACATCAAAGACGTGGGCATAATACACACCCAGTAGTTAGATTCAATGCAGACACTTCGCAGGGAAGAAGGCTGAATTTCTATCGCAAGACAGCAACAAACAAAGGCTGATTGATCTGATAAGTTGTGAACTGAGAGATCGAAATTGCAATGTAGTCAACGCACCTGGTGATGCAGACGTAGATATTGTTAACGCCGCAGTAGAATGCTCGTGTTTACATTCGACAACTTCGACAAATGTGTTCTCCCAAACCAGCCAAGGGAAGTAATAGAGCGTCTTGGCAATCAGGCAATGGCAGTCATATTTGGCGGACAGAGCATCGATTCTCTTGCATCTTTGCGCTACAACATGTTCAGCAAGAAAGTCGTCTCATCCAAGTCATTTGTCACTCCTGAACGTCTTCCACCTACTGCATCGTCCACAAAATATCACAGTCTACGAACCTACTACCAGATTATGGTCTGGATTGGAGAAGAAAATGGCATAGATGTCCTAAGTTGGGGCTGGAAACTGGAGGACACCAAGTTTGCACCAATCATGACAAATTTGAATGCTGCTCCTGACAATCTCCTGACGATCATCCACTGTAACTGTTCAACTGCTTGTGGTTCACTTCGCTGTAGCTGCAGAACGTACTGGCTACCATGCACTGCTGTTTGTGGCCAGTGTCAACTTAACGTTTGTGACAATCCATTTAACCATTCCGTTGTTCCAGAGGAGGATTATGACAGTAATTGACGCATTACCGAATTATTCAACCAAGCACATTTGCTAGATCACTGAGCACGGATGTGAAGGGTAACTGCCTGGTTTTAAAAGTATTGAAGTTTATTCCATACCTTCATTATGACTCAATGCTTAATATGTGATCGCTAACCCAGGCCTAGACATTATGTACACTATTCTAGGATGACCAATACATGATGTACATCTGTTTCATGGTATTTGCAGCCATCTTAAATTCAGTTTAAACACCATATTCCATCTCATAAATTCCCTGATTATTCATTGATAGTTTAACATACTTGATTAGCTTCCTTGATCCCTAAAACCTATATTTTGACACCAACATTACTATTCTATGGTACGTAGTTAATGATTTATAGTCATTTTAGGGTATTGGTGGCCATTTTGGATGCAATCTTGGAGGCCATTTTGAATTGTTTGATGACCTACTTACTCAGGGACATTCTTCTAGCACTCGTATATGCTCTGGACATCTAATCAATGCAGATAGGTACCAAATGTATTACCATGGTGTTACTACTAATAAGCTTAATGATTTGTTATAGCACTGGCGGCCATCTTGGACGCCATCTTGAAAAAAAGCACTTTCCGGAAGTTGGATTTTTATAGAAAATGGTCATTAACTATACCCAATAGTAGTCAAAACCGTTGATAAACCTTTTGTTGCAATTTTTTGGGGGGTCAATATACCATGGGGGGTCAACTGGTATATTGACCCGAATATTGCTACACTATATTGTTGATGCCAACAACCACGTGTTTAAGTTTACGGGGCTACAACCGGAATAAATCTGGAAATGACAAAATCAATGCCCAATTACAATATGCTATCACTTTATTCACCGGTTACATAGAGAGTAAGTCAAATAATCTATGTACATAATACACAATTGAAATGCGGATTGATTCACATGAAGCGGGCCAACAGCGATATAGCTCCATCCATAGCCTCAGACGACATAAAAAGGTAGGCAGTATATTTGAATATTGAACAATAATAAATAGCGTAAAAATAAGTGATCTGATCAAACTGCTCATAATCCCAAGGTGTTCATAGCTCAATTATCAATAATGCAGTAGAGTCAGGTTTGCTTCAGCATATTATCAACACAAAACTGTCCAATGATGCATGATATTCCAATAAGGTAATTCTAGCAGCTGGCCCCTTTTCCAACATTAAGAGCAACAATACATTTCCTGTACTCCAAAATAGTTTTAATTGTATATTAGAACTAAAGTGTTTAACATCAAAAGAACACAAAAATATACATGATAACAGTTTACATACCTGGAAATGACAAGAACAGAACAGAACCGAACAGAACTTTAATACTTCTCTCGGTACATATATTACAACATAAGGAAATGGTA
>JAUELF010257005.1:0-20813 GCA_031471495.1 Clinocardium nuttallii
TACAAGAATACAACATAAATGAAATTGAAAATAACAGAATGGAGATACAATTGATTGAAAAAGAAGACCCCCCCCACACACACACACACAAAACCACCCCCTCCCCCACCCAAGAAACAAAAATATGTATACATGCAGGTGTCACCATTCCAAACCTGTTGTGAGGGAGGCTGTATCACCGAATAGTGGTGGGGAAATAAGCAGAATTATCTCCCGATGGAACTCATAATCGAAACGAAAGCAAGCTTTAAGTGATCACCAGGTTGGTTCTTGCACTGGTTTTAAAATATGCACTCTTAATTTTTACTGTTTTCGGTGTATTTACATGTTAACATTGAAAATAATTGCATTTTGTTTAAAAGCAATCGCTCGGTTTACAATTGATAGGCTTAAAGTCGATAAAATAACTGATATTGATACTTCATCTTTTTTCCATTTAAATACAATTTGTCGCTTGCTTAGATCACGGAACTACTTTTAGAATCCCTTTATAAAAACAAGACCAAATGGCACAATTAATGGTGTACTGAATGATAACGCATCAAGCTTTTTCCCTTGTTTATATTGTTACGTCCAAGAAAATTGCGTTTACGTTTCAGCTCTCTTATTTATCCTTCTGACCAAGCACATGCGTTTTCTAGAAATACATCACTATTACAATCAGAGTAAAAACTGTGTGAACAGTGGAAAATCTAAGAACTAGCGCGACAAGATAGGTTCCTGAAAATATATCTTTATGTTTTTTAATCCATATTTGGCGTACATAATAAGCATATATTTGTTTGGCATTATTACACCAGTAAATTGACCAGATCCGGCAAATAATTGCACATATGCGCAAATTAAAAACCAATAAAATCAGAAAGAGTCTCAAACATTTTAAATCAAATTATAAATTTTTGAAAATATAAATTAAAAATGTATTCCTTCGGTTAAAAAGAGTATAAAAGAAAACATTCATGATTTGCTTAGCGCGTATGAAGGTTGCTGTTATGCTAGTCCAGCTACAACGAAACACACATTAAAAACCCTCTGTAAATGTAATTGTATATTTTTTTGCTTTTGAATATTTCGTGCATGAAGAAATATCTTAATTGCATTTGTATATTTTATTTAGGTTATCCTGCTAGATAGTGTCTTTACTTCCTACGTCAAATAGCTGGAACCGTAACTTGTAATGCTGCATGTTGCATTTAACAAGTAATATATGCATGTTCTAGTCTATACATTACTTCTAGGATAAACCAAAAAGTATGTCGTTTTTTATCAGAAAAAACACATCTTGATTAAAAATATATTAAATTTACACCTATACAAGCCATTGCAAAAAAAAGATATGTTCAGAATTAATGCTGAAATACATGCATTTCAGGTAAATATTATCAAGCCATTGTTTTCCAAAAAAAGGCTTGAAGGTGAAGCAAAAAGTGACACTGATAATCAACGGAGTATTATGATGTTTGTTTACAAATATACACTTTATGCCTGGCCTACTCAATAACTGAATATGGGGAAACATTAAATAAGTGAAAATCAAATATTGAATTATAACATTTTGAATGTAGATACTTAAGAAATTTCTAACGCGCAAAAGATATGTATCCCAAAACATTGTGAGGATTTGGAAAAATACTGTTTGTATATATATCGACAACTTTCAATAATTTTCATACCATCTAACCGACTTTGCATCTAGACCTTGCATATATACAGTTTCTAATCAGTGTTTTATATTGTTTCTTACAGTTTATACTTTTCTATACCAAGAGCCGTTTTTATCTAAGCAATACTTTATACTTATATCTGTTTCATATATTGGCAATATTTAATGCTTTGTATTATATGTTATGTCAACAATAGTGTGTATAGTAAAATAACCTTGAATGATATTATGTGACACCAATTTACACCTTACATTTCAGAATGAAAAAGGAAAGGACTTAATACAAGGTTCATACCGGAACCGACATAAAAAGGAATTAGCAGAGAATTCGCCGGCGCCTCGTGTTGAGGAACCTGAGATCACGCCGCGGAAGGACATAAGCTATAAACCCTGATTGCTCAATAGTCTGGTCATAGAATAAAGCATGTGTTGTGATACAGACATGTTCCATAACTACATATGTGTTGTGATACAGACATGTTCCATAACTACATATGTGTTGTGATACAGACATGTTCTAAAACTACATACGTATGAACGAGTGATAGTTTTACCTCTCTTCTTTTACGCTGTTCCTTTTGTTATTTAAAAATGCTGAACTGCAAAAAAAGAGATAGTATAGTCGACGTTTTTAAAACTGTTCAAAAGTTCTCTTGAAATAATTATTAGAATCATAATTATGGGATGAAATAAAAGTAATCATTTCACTACCGAGTACAATTTACATCTAAATATTAATCCTTTATACTTCATTCGAACGTAGACGCTCTCAGTTAGCCAAATCTTGTACATGTGAATGAATGTTTTTGCAACATGTTTACGTAGCTAGGACCTGCTTGTCTGAATAGGTCGTAAACAATTTTAAATCGTAGCTAACACATTGACAACAGACATAGGCGGATCATGACCACACGCGTTTCAGATGCTGTTCAGCTATTTAAGTTTTAACCCTGTCTCATTATTTTACAGTTTGCTGTACGTAGATTGCACCTCACAACACCGCATAAAAGGTCGTTTCAAAATTGACCGTATAGCCTACATTTAAATATTCCTGGTTTATATACAATCGGAACTCGATAATCACCGCTGATCTATCCCGTGTTTTATATGGGTTGTCTCCCCTGTTAGTGTAGGCGACAATTGGGCTGCCTGCCGCGTAGGTCAATCTGCGACTATCGGTATTTTGCAGAGTCTTTGCAACTGCAGTGAATTTAAGTACTGGTGTGTACAACTGAAACAACTTGAAGTGAACAGTCATCAGCTATTAACGAGCGTTTGCTACTGTAGCGAGTTAATGTGATTTGTTTTAGCTCTATGTTTGATACCGTTACCCTGCTCCCCCATCCAGTTCTCTAGGCTTCTTAACCTCGTTGTTACGATGTACGATGTCTGTATTTTCTATGTTGACTAATAATGACGAATTTCTATATTTTTTCTTTCATTTCTTTAATCACATGTCAATTGTCTATATCGGTGGTTACGAATGCTATCTTATCTATTCTCCTAACTATCTATGGAATAATGTTCTATATGTTCTATCTTAATCGAGTATTCGAACCAAACCAGTACTTTCACTTCTGAACATACTCCCCCTTTTTGATATGTTCCATATCAATACTATAATACTCATTTTCATAATTAATCCTATTATTCAAATATGCCCAACTTGGTACTATACACTAGTTTATAAGTTTATAACCCAGTACTCCTGAGTCTTCATAACAAACGAGAAATATCTTATTTGTGAAAACCTTGTATATAAAATCCCATAATAACTTCTACAATGTGACAAGCAAAAGACTTAAGTGTCAAACTTTACCAAAAGTTCTTATAGTCATTGATTTGTAAATGTAATCAATACCTCATTTATATTATAGCCATACCATGGTACACTTTAACACCAACTATTAACAACATGGTTATTTTTTTATATCTAATCTGCTATTTTTAAGACAACAAATTATGAACATTTTTCGCAAATATGTTTTCATTTACATATATCTCTGATGAAGAATTTTCTCAATAGAAATCATTTTTTCCATTTCTTTCCAGACAATGTATGATGATTTTTTTACAATTCTGTGACAAATCTAAAATTAACATCAGAAAAAGAGCAAATATCATATTTCACTGATTGAAAACTACATTATTTAGCAAAAATTAAGAGTTCATTTCACTATTTTCACATATATTCGATATTCAATAAGAATGTCTAAAATGTTCTTATTTACTTATAATTAATGTCTTTGAATTTATTATAACTTGTCGGTGACTTGACTTCATGAGCTATCTTTGGACTTGTGTCTGTCGTTGACTTGTGGACTTGTAACTGTCGTTGACTTGCTGTTTGTCGTTGATTTGCTGTGGACTTGTGACTGTCTTTGACTAGGCTGGTTTAACTTGGAGCGGACTTATCACTAACTTTTGTTCTTATGATTTGATATGCCTGGGGATTATTATGCCCCTTACATAACAAACTATTTATTTAGTAGAAGTTTTTCACTATATACATGTGATACTTATCACATAACTTTAAACACTAGGGGATTATTATGCCCCTTTAACACAACCATATATCTACATTTGAAATTGAGATCTTCAGTTTGTAAATACTACAGTGTCTTCTGATCTTTATCTACTACTTCAAGAGGACACAGTTTTGATATTGGTCGCACATATTCGTTGTTGCCAACGCGGATATTTGCTGCGCGCACATGATTATCTCGCCCAAGGTAAATTTCAACCACACGAGCTAATGGCCATTGGGTATATCTGGTGAAATCAGAAACACAATATCACAAACACCTACGTCTGGGCATTTACTGAGCCACTTTTTTCTTGATGATAAACTGGGAAGCCATTCGGTTAACCAACGATGCCAGAAGTGGCGTAATAATTCTTGGATTCTTCGCCATCTCTGTGCTGGATTATAATGTACACTATCAATTGAATGCGGTGCAAACTGTCCACTTACTTGACCGAACAAGAAATGATTAGGAGTAAGCGGTATGTGATCTGCAGGATGTGCAGACTGAAATGTTAAGGGTCTAGAGTTTATCCATGCTTCTGCGCCTGTAAATGCGGTTATGAGTTCTTCATCACTTATGTCTGCGCCGCGAAGAATACAGTAGATTGTGCGTTTGGCAGCTTTCATCATAATTTCATGTACACCTCCCCAATGAGGTGCTAGCGGAGGATTAAACTGCCATTTGATACCTTTAACCGCGTTTTTGATACAACTGTGTTTGTGTATATCGCTTTAACAATGTTTTTCAATTCTTTGTCGAATCCTATGAAATTTGTACCATTATTGGATAGCATTTTTATGGGTACACCTCTTCGATTCACAAATCTGAAAAACGCGTTTAAAAATGAGTCTGTATCTAGTCCGAATGCTAGTTTTAAATGTACAGCTCTTGATGCTAAACACATAAAAAGACACAAATAACGTTTTTCGCGTCTCTTGCCACGACCCTGCATTGTAACGAAAGGTCCACCGAAGTCTACAGACGTATGAGCAAATGGTCGTAATGGCATGTTTAAACGAATGTCTGGAAGGGGTGCCATTATTTGTTTTGTTGCTTTACATTTTCGTCGCCTACATTCCATGCAAGCTTTTTCTACTATGTGGATGTCTTCTCGCGCATGTACAACCCAGTACTCTACAGAAAGGGCTGCCAAAACGTCGTTTGTTCCACTATGGTTTCTCTGTTCATGAATGTCTTTTACTATAATAAATGTTATTCTGTTCTTGCACGGCAATATAATCGGAAATTTGGTTTCATATGACAAATATTCAGAATTCACTTAACGGCTGTTAGACCGAAGAATACCTTCTTGATCCAACACTGGGTTCAAAAAGATGATTTTACTTTTTTTTTATACTTATTCTTGAGTTTTATTGTTCAAATTCCACTGCAAAATTCTTTGTTCTGCGCTATACTTATCAGTTTATTTTCACTCTCTGATTTCCTCTGCATTTAGAGAGACACATGTTTTCTGCCCAATACAGTTACTTAGAAAACGGTATACCCAAGCTAATACACTAACGAGTCGAACCCAACTAGAAAAACGTTCTGGGTCTAATCTGTCTGTCCAATTTTGTTCTACACTTTTGTCTATAGCTATAAAACAGTCCGCTTTCTTGGTCTGTATTACTTCTTTATTGGATTCAGAGTTCTGTAAAGCAAATTGGTTTTCAGGCCATTCACTTTCCTCATATATCAAGAATTCTGGTCCATGCCACCACAGCGAGTTGGTAGCAAGATCTTTGGCTGTCATTCCACGACTAACTATATCTGCAGCATTAAACTCAGATGGTACATGACGCCACTGAGCTGGTGTAGTTGCTCGTTGTATTTCGCCAACTCTGTTAGCAACAAACGTTTTCAAGCGACGACTGTGGTTTCTGATCCAAAAAAGGACGTTGACACTGTCTGATCAGAATGTGACTTCTTCTATTCTCTGATCTAATGCTCTACACACTGTTTGTGTGAGTCTCAATCCTACGATCGCACTCTGAAGTTCTAGACGAGGTATACTCACAGACTGTAAAGGTGCAACTCTACCCTTTGCTGCTACAATACATACTAAATAACTGTTGTTTTCAAATGAGCTCCTAGCATATACCACTTCACCATAAGCCTTTGATGAAGCGTCAACAAATGTATGAATTGTTAACTTTTTACATGCTGTTTGTTTAATACACCTGGGTACTGCTATGTTACCTAAATTGTCTACCTCCATGAACCAATTACGAATGTGAACTGTTGTTTCTGGGTTCACTTCTTCATCCCAGTCTATACCACTGACCCATATGTCTTGCATGTAAATCTTGGCCATCATGATGAATGGTGCTAGCAAACCTAGGGGATCGAACACTGACGCAATCACCTTTAAAAAGTTTCTCTTTGTTATATTCATATCTTTGTTTGGAACAACATAGTGAAATTTGAAACAGTCTTCATTGGCATTCCAAAGAACACCCAAAGTCTTTACTGATGGTAATTGTTCATGTGATTCATTTAAATTGACTTGTGATACTCTATCTTGTACTGGAATCTCCTTTAACACTTCAGCCGAGTTTGATACCCATTTTCTTACATGCATACCAGCTTTGCTCCATAGTTTGTTTAACTGTTGGTATAATTCAATGCCTTTTTCTATCGTTTCTACCGATTCGAGCCCATCATCCATGTATGTTGAATTTTGGACTGTTTCTGAAGCCATAGGATATAGCACTTTGTACTTTTTAGCATTATACTGGGAAACATATTGCGCTAAAAATGGTGATGCATTTACACCGAATACTAATGTGTTAAATTGGTAAATGTCGGGTTTTTGTTTTGTTGAATTTCTCCATAAAAATCTGTGAAAGGGTTTATCTTGTTCATTTAAGCCCACACGGAGATACATCTCAGCGACATCACTTGCTAATGCAATCTCATGTTTTCGAAATCTCATCAAAACATTGAATAGTTCTCTCTGAAGTTTTGGCCCTTGGTGTATGACATCATTTAGTGAAACCCCTTTAAATCTAGCTGAAGCATCGAACACTATTCGAACTTTTGTTGTTTCTTTTGTTGGGCGTACTACAGCAAAATGTGGTAAATACCAGGCATTAGAATCTTTGATATTGTATTCTGGTAGTTTTGTGATATAACCCTTTTCTTGATACTGGTCAACGGTCTCTGAGTAGATTTCTAACACTTCTGGGTTCTTTTGCAGCTTTTTCTCAGTACTTGCAAGTCTTTCTAATGCTGCTGGATAGTTATTACACAGATACTCTGAATTCTCTTTCCATGGGATTGATATTTTATAGAAGTTTTCTTCTTCAACAATGTCTGTTCAACATATTCTAAAGCCTTTCTTTCAACAGGTGACATTGTGTGGATATTTTCATCAAAATTCTCAAGTTCCCAGAACTGTCTAATAGTTTCATTTAGATTACTGTCATTTATATGAAATGTGGAATAAGTACTGTTTTCAGGGGGATATAACTGGTCCAACACAAGTCCAGCCATGGGGAGTGAGACGTGCAATTGGTTCACCTGGTTTACCATGAATTTCTGTCAAAGATCTATGCAAGTCAGAGTAATCTAGGCCTATCAATAAATCTATTTTGTTTGTTGGGGCGGGAGTTGGAAAATCAACTTCTCTTAAATGGCTCCATCTTTGGTTATATTGGTTCCATTCCACAGGTTTCAAGGTTCCAGTTACATTTGTTGTTGTAAATGCTTCTATTTGACTTATTTTTCTGTGACTCGTTACATTTCAAGATCAAAGGATACCATCATGGTCTCAAAACTTTCTACTCTTCCGTTCATGACGTTGACCTCTACCCTTTCTTTTTGTCTTTCAATCCCAAGTTCAAAGACAACATCTTGATTAAGGTAAGTCTTGGTGCTGCCATCATCCAACAGCGCGTTAACCTTTAACTTTCGGCCATTGCTAGATATTATAACCGGTATTGTTCTCAGAGATATACAATTGTTCTTATGAATACTTGTGAATACTTTGTTCTCATTCATATTGGTGTTTGGCGTATATTCTGCAGCATTACCATTCCACGTAAATGATTTCTGTTCATGTAAGAGTCTATTGTGAGTTTTTCGACAACCCTCAATACCACACACCCTGGGACTTCTACAGAACTTTCCAATATGGTTATCACGTAAACAGCGAAAACACAACTGCAATTCTGTTGCTTTTTTCCATCTGTCATTAACGATCATGCCGCGAAATTCATCACAACCCCAAATTGCATGTTGTCCATCACACATTTTGCATGTTTTGTTTGTGTCTGCAAAGTATGGCCTATGGTTTCGGTTTCTATTACTGTGATTGTCAGTCCCTAGACCAAAGATAGTCTCATTGGCTGTTGTATAATAAGCTGATTCTTGGTTTATCCAATTTCTTAAAATTTCAACATTTTCTTCTTCTCCACTTTCAAAAACCCATCTATGATATCTGGTTAACATACCTTCAGGCATTTTCTTTTGTAGTGTGATGTACAATGATCCGTCACCCAAATCCTCCTTTTTATCTGCTTCTTTCAAGTTTATAACTGCTATATCAAGCAAATCAGCAAATCTTTCAATATTTTTGGCATTCTCTTCCTTCATAGGGGGAAAACGTTCCAGTTCCTCTAAATACAGAGCTACCTGACGTCTGGTACCTCCGAATTTCCTTTCCAAACGTTCTTTTGCTGCTTCATAGCTTATTTCAGAATGGCCTAGTTTTTCTATTGCTCTAAAAGCTTCCCCCTCCAGATGCTGACGTAATTGTAAAAGTTTATATTCAGCTGTGGCTGGTGCTTTATCTATGCACGCGTCAAAAGCAGACTTCCAAGATTGATATTTCTTCTTGTCTCCATTGAAAACTGGTATTGACACTCTCTTGAGTTGCCTCCAAAGGTCTTTCCCTATTTTCTTTTCAGTTTTGTCTTCCAATGATATTTGACTAATGTCACCTAAGCTTTTACTAATTTCAAACATTTCTTGTACCTTTTGGTGAGTTTGACTGTATTCTGTATTATTTGTCTCTATTTCTTGCTGTACCTTTTTGATATTTTCAGTGTCTTTTATTTCATGGTATGTAATACAAAGTTTTTCGAAAACACTGGAAACATTGTCTTGTGCTTGATCAAAAAGGGTTTGTAAATCACGAATTTCTTTTTTGTTCAGCTCTTCATTAGAATTAGCTATCTATCTGTTATATGAAGTGTTTGAGCATTCTTTCGAAATGTTGACATCGAGTCAAAATCGAATCGTTGACATCGAAGAAAGTGAGAAAAAAATCAGACAGTTAGTGTTTTATCCACTATATTTCATTTGGGAAAGGGTAAATGTATATCCTTCTTTCCCCTACATTTGGCCCTTGCACTCGTTGCGTGACATAAGAAATCACTTTTTAGAGCAACATACTCGTCAATTTTTCTCAATTTACATTTTATTTCCAATTTCTTCCCTTAACATGTTTGCAATATGAAACTAGGTCACGAACTCAAGAGAGAGCGTTTTGATGTTCACGACCTAAACAGACATATTTTCAAAATATTTCTTAGTTTTGTTTATGTTACTAGTTTATGTCGATACTTATCTAAACTAAAACGTAATTTTGATCACTCGCTTTTCGTATCGAAATGTGCGTAAATTGATGTTAAAGTTCACGAAACCTTCAACACAGCCGTATACTATATTTAGCTTAGAAACAGTTCCTATTGTATATATACATGGATTATTTAACATTATTAAATGAATACTACACAAGGCAAGACATCTCTTTGAACATAAAAATAACATTCAGTAAGTAAAAATTGCAATTCAAAGGAAAATTCGACGTGATGTTTATCTCCATAGTGACACATAACGGTGACATGCAGCAATACTAACAGGGACTCTTTTTGTCTTCGTAAATAATTAGAAAAAATAAAGACACAGTAAATACTTAAAACATCGGATTATTTATTTCATGTTAGACGTGTTCTATTTTGTTTTTTAAACAACCACAATTGTAATATGTTCAAAAGATTTAAATTTGATTCTTATAATAATTCATCCTCCAATGTGATTTCTGAAAACCTATTAAAACATAAGTCGCGGGCTTCTGCCCGGCGACTACTAAAAGTTTATATTCTGTCATGTACTGTGTATGTTAACAAATGCTAGCGTAAAGGTGAATACAGTTCGCCTTATTTAAGACTTAAAGGGCTACGTTAGAAAATTGAGACTTTGAGACCAGCTTACTTTCAGGTCAGATTGTACCTAGTCCAAGTTTAATACAGATCTTCACAGTTCGCAATCTACATGTAGCTGTCAGGGTTCTATGTAAAACTGGCTTGACCGAAAGCCGACATAAAAGATATGCGACTCGATCGTAATTGATAATCGTGTCTAAATCTCTAAAAGCTGCCTTTCCGTTGACGTGGTTTAAATATATTTTAAAACCGCCATAGAAAATTCCGTCTGTTAACGTTATACGACACACAACCTTATTTCGTTATGTGTTTGTTCTATGTGTTGTCTAATTGGTTCTGAGTCTTTCTGTAAGTATTTCTAAACCTATTGCTCGTGCTCACTTACCCGGTCTGAGACATTTCTCTTATCACATGGTGTATGAAAGGGTTTCCCATGCCGTAGCTCGCGTGCTTTTTTTTGTCACGTGACATCGAGTAGAACATTCACAATTAACTTAAAATCAAAATCTCTATTTAGAATGTTGTACAAATGCTTCTGTCCAGAGATTTAAACGTTTTCATTCTTGGTACCTGATGCTTTGTTGCGGGGTCACTTCTTACGCATATTTTGCACGAATGTGATAATCAAAGACAAAAATCAAATAATTTAAAACGACCGTAAAAATTTGGTCATCTTTTTGGCACTGACGTACCAGTGGAAATGCATTGCCTACAGCTTTGACCGCCATTAAATGACTCCTTTATTGCCGTTACTAGGAGCGTTGGTATGGCCTGGACGGTAATCGGATCCATTGTCATATTCTGTGATTAGTGTACTAATATTGAACTTATGGTTGCTTTGACAACCTAATGAAATAGAGATAAAATACTAAATTCAAAGCCATATACAATTAGATAACACACAAATAATGACCAACGTGACTGTGCGAGGAATCAATGTTTACACTATGATACATAGGGCATTCTGATTATTTCGTCCTCATCTACTAAGCAGTTTTGTGTTTTATTGCAAACTACACGAACTATCATTTAGTGACCTTCACAACACATGTTATTGTCGAACTGGTTCGATAAAACATGTAAACAAATGGAAGCATTCCAGTGTTAATCCTGATTATAATATAGTGCAGTCCTTGAGTATCAATTTTCTAAAACTGGATCCATTTGATTAAATTGTCATATATTGTAGATAGATGAATTAATGCGTTATTCATAACTTTACATTATCATTTGGAAACACGAAGATGAACAAGGAGGATGATAATGTGCTTAATAGAGCATGTTAAATAGAATAATAAAGTTCATTGATCCCGGTTGCATGTTACATCACCAGTTCAAATGTATGATCATCATCTTTGGACAAACAGACATGGGTATTGCTTTAACCCGTTACTACACACAGACGACGTTTGACGCTTTCTATTCAAGACTTTTGAAAACATTGCAATTAAAGGTGAAATTGCTCTAAACGGCCAATTTCAACTATTATTGAAATATTGTTTATCTCTTTATCAATATAAATCTTTCACTTTTCTAGATTGGTAAAATCGTTCGTCTGGTGATTAAAAAGCAGACGACTAATGAAAAAACATGTCGATCAAGTTAATAAATGTACGACCAATTGCTAACATTGGTGGTATAAAAATAAACAATAGGCCGCCAAACTCCTTCGTTGCATTCGGTTGGCGATATGGCGACATATTCTAGCTCACAACAAGCTCTCGTTGAGCACTGATGCCGTTTCATGAACATTGAGAACGTTTAAAAAAAAATCTCGGAGCCTCGTCTCAAATCCCCCTCGCCAACCTCTCGGTCAGGGAAAGAAACAAAATTGCTAAAGATGGTTCTCCGGTAAAATGTTTAGCCAATGCAAAATGTATACATTGACCTCAATCAAATACCGAAACCGGACACTGACAGCGGAGTATAACACAAAACATATTTAAATTCGTCGATGTGAGCTCAAATGATTTAATTATCTTTCGAGGAATATGTATGGCTAAATGACGTTTACAAGTATTATCTCATCCGAACCACAAAACCATTGTCAACATAAGCGATCGTTCTGATAAAATGCACAATTGTTAAAATGAGTAACCTATAAAGTATAAATAGTTCGTGTAAGACAAACGTGTTTCAAATCTTCATTTAGCGATATAAACACTGTATATAGATCGACCATGTATAAGGCAGAATGGTTTCTCTTTCAGCTCTTTGTAAGGACACACTTTCAAGTATCTGACTGTTTAAACCGGAACGAGCACCTTATAAAACTGTTGTAACAACCATTACTATCGAGGAGAGGTGAAATAATTATATGACTTAAAACAATTCAAACAAATAAAATTGATGTTTGTTCTAAGAACGCAGCGTAATTCTGACATGACAGTTAAACACAGTGCCAATCTGTGTGTTGTCATAAACAAAATTAAGCATTACTATACTTGATTCGTTAAGTGTTCAACAAATTCCAAGTCTTGGGTCAAACCCTGAGCGAGACATCGTGCCTACAACATCCCAGTTCGGTGGTTGTTCAAGTCGTTCGAAAACGATATCGCCAACTACAAGTACCTCAACGAGTAGGTTGTGCTTTCCTTCCTTGCTGTACGAATACGTCCAGATTCGACCGTAATGAAATTCGAGAAATGGATTATTCCGAATATCAAGTTCTTTGCAAAACTCTCTGCACCACTCGACTTTGGCGTCTGAATCCCGGACCAGAAGAAGTCGTACGTATTGATTAGATCCGAAATAGTGCGCACATTCGAAAAACAGGAGGGGATCACGGAGCTTCAGCTTGTCCGGCACCTTGTGTTTTAAATAACATTCCTTTTGCTTACGATTCACAGGTGGTTTGGCTTTCTTGTGGCTAGTCTGCTTCTTTCCTTTCTTGCTGTACGCTTCATGTTCTGCAACATCTGCATCATGCGAATCCCATTTGTCATCGCCAGCTTCGTCCGTGTCATCTTAAATATACACAAATGTCTTGGTAAGCAGTCATAATATCAATTAAATAAATGGTGTTTGCATGTTTGTTTAATTTGTTCTGCATAATTTAGGAATGTTTACTTTACTATACATACATTCTGCTCTTTTGGTAACAATACAAATTTAAGCACCATATTTAATACTTAAATATTCAAGCTTCGGGGGAAGATCGAGGGAAGTCTGCCTTCCGTCGCAAAAGTAAATGGAGGGTTCCCGCGATGGTCCCTTTTAAAAATGTTTAGACTATTCAAATCAATAGACAAGACGAATGTTTGACGCAAAGCGTCAACGTGAAGGCGCTATATTTCGTTGCACATGTAGAAATAAAAAACCAGAACATTTAAAACCCCAAACAGTAGAAAAATTTAAACTGTAGTCAGTAATGCTGATATCGGTATTTGAAGATATATTTTTTATGTAGGATATTCAACCTGGCTGGTCTGTATTTTAGGTGAATGAGATGATTTATAGTTAAATACTTAAACATTATTGGACATGAGATTATGATAAATTGTTCCAAAGATATCAACTATTTGTGTTGAACACTGGAACTGATTTGATATTGTTTTGTCAATTAATGTAGACACACAGAACAACTGTTTAGTTTTGTATGGGTAAGTCATTATAGTGGGTAACGGTTAAACCACTTCCCACATAAACAAATCTGCAGCAGACGACTTTGAAATTATAAAGTACAAAATATAAAATATCTATAAAATGATAGTATGATAATTGATAAGTGTTCAAAATTATTGTGGTAAATGCATATCATGATTGCTCATTATGAGCAATTTCTCCTTTTACCACAATGATTTTAATGATGTTTAAACTGACATGCTTTGAAATAATCAAGTAAAAGGCATAGATAATCTCTATAAATGACAGTAAGATAATTGAAAAGAGTTGATTTACTTGTTGCAATTGGAGCAATTGCTCATTATTAAGCAATTTCACCTTTTTCCACAATTATTTCAAACATCGGATGTTGCAGAGGCTCAGGAATGGTATAAACTTGTATGTGGAAAATGGTTAAAACCGTAAATGGAGAAAATTAAGCACATAATGACAAATTCCAGCTTTTGCCACAATGATTTCAAAAGTTGTCTGTTGCAGAGACTCATAAAGGGTATATACACGTATGTGGGAAAGGGTTAAAACCGTACATAGAGAAAAGCTATCTCATTTTTTAGCAATTTAACCTATTGCCTCAATGACTCCAAAATTCGTCTTTTGCAGAGGATCAGAAAGGGTTTATACTCGTTTGGTTTAAACTGTAAAAGGAGAAAAAATCAGCTAAGTATGAGCAATTTCATCTTTTGCTACAATGCTTTGAAAGTTGCCTGTTTCAGAGTTACATATAGGGTATATACTCGTATGTGGACAAGGGTTAACGCCTTGGCGTTTATTGAGAAAATTATACTCAATATGAACAATTTCACCTTTTGCCACAATGATTTTAAAAATCGTCTGTTGCAGAGGCTCGGGAAGGGTATATTTTTGGGAAAGGGTTAAAACTTAAAACCGAATGAAGCAGATTAGGAAAAGAGCAGATAACTATACATAATGCTTTCAAAAGTCGTCTGCTGCAGAGGCTTACAGAAACGGTATTTACTTGTATGTGAGTAAGGGTTAAAACCGTATATAAAGCAATTTATCTCATTGTGAACAATTTACCATTTTGCCATAATGCTTTCAAAGGTTGTCTGCTGCAGAGGTTTACAGAAACGGTATATACTTGTATGTGAGAAAGGATTAAAGCCGTATTTAAAGAAAATTAACTCATTGTTAACAATTTAACCTATTGTCATAATTATTTCAAAAGTCATCTGCTGCATAGGTTCAGAAATGGTAAATAATTTTATGTGAGAAAGGGTAAAACAGTATATAAAGATAATATTCTCACTTTGAGCAATTTCACTTTTTGCCACAATTGTTTCAAAAGTATTCTGCTGCAGAGGCTCATAAATGGTATATATATTCCCGTATTTGAGAAAGAGTTAAAACCGTATATAAAGAATATTATCTCACTATTAGCAATTTCACCTTTTGCCGCAATGGTTTCAAAAATCTTCTGTTGCAGAGGCTCATAAATGGTATATATATTCTCGTATTTGAGAAAGGGTTAAAACCGTATATAAAGAAAATTATTTCACTATTAGCAATTTCACCTTTTGCCGCAATGGTTTTAAAATCTTCAGAGGCTCATAAATGGTATATACTTGTATGTGAAAGGGTTGAAACCTTATATGAAGAAAATGATCGCATTGTGAATAATTTCACCATTTGCCATAATGATTTCAAAAGTCGTCTGCTGCAGAGGTTTAGACAGGGTATATACTCGCATGTGGGAAAGGGTTAAAACCGTAAATGGAGAAAATTAAGCTGATTATTTGCAATTTCACCTTTTGCCACAATGATATCAAAATTCGTGTTGTGCAGTGGCATAGTAAGGGTATGTACTCGTATTTGGGAAAGGGTTAAAACCGTGTTTTTTTTAGATTTTTTTTTTACTCATTATGAACAATTTCACCTTATACCCGAATGATTTTAAAAGTCAAATATTGCATTGTTTTAAAAAATGTATGTTTTATATGAAACTGAATGCGAACCTCAAAAAGTGTTAAAGGAAAACAGTTATAGCTAATTAAACAACACAATTTGATGGATTTTTCAGCGAATTTTCAGACTTTGCAGGTACTTCATAGGCATATAGGGTCACTCTATGTTTGTATGAATTTCCCCACCTAAATGTTGTCTCTTATTATTTATTTTTCTATATTTAAAAGATCTTGTTCTTTCCAAATCTGAATGCGAACTTGAATTATGTTAATAAATAAGAAAGTTATTCTCTAATTTGTTAAATGTCCCTTCTTATTTCTATATAGCCAATTATCGACTTTTTAGTTATCTGCAGAAGACAAATTGTTGCATATGTTCATAAAGGGTATACACTGTATGTGTGAAAGGGTCAAAACCGTAAATGGAGAAAATTATGCTCATTGTGACTAATTTGACCTTTTGTCACAATGATTCAAAAGTTGTCTGCTGCAAAGGCTCATAAAGAGAATATACTGTATGTGGGAAAGGGTTAAAACCGTAAATGGAGAAAATATTGTATGTGGGAAAATGCTTAAAACCGTAAATGGAGAAAATTAATCTCATGTTTGGGCAATTTAACCTTTTGCCTCAATGATTTCAAAAGTCGTCTGCTGCAGAAAGGGTTTATACTCGTATATAGGAAAGGGTTAAAACCGTAAATAGAGAAAAAGAATCACCTTATTATGAGCAATTTCACCTTTTGCAAAAATGAGTTTAAATGTCGGCTGTTGCAGAGTTACAGTAAGGGTATATACTCGTATGTGGGAACCGTTTAAAACCGTTTATTGAGAAAATTAAATTCAATATGAACGATTTCATCCTTTGCAACAATGATTTTAAAAGTTGTCTGTTGCAGAGGGCCGGTAAGGGTAAATTTGTGGGAAAGGTTTAAAACTTAAAACTAGGAAAGAGCAGATAATCATAGTATACAAGTACAAAACATAGATAATCTCTATAAATGATGGTAAGATAGTTGAAAAGAATTGAAATTGGTTTGACAGATGGTACAATTGTTCATTATGAACAATGTCACCTTTAGCAACAATGATTTCAAAAATCGTCTTCTGCAGAGACTCAGAAATGGTTTCAAAAGTGCTCTGTTATGGTATATATATATATACTCGTATGTGAGAAAGGGTTAAAACCGTATATGATTTTTTTATCTGATTATGAACAATTTAACCTTTTGCCATAATGATTTCAAAAGTCGTCTGCTGCAGAGGTTTACAAATACGGTATACACTTGTATGTGAGAATGGGTTTAAATCGTGTATAAAGAGAATTATTTCATTGTGAACAATTTAACCTTTTGCCATAATTATTTAAAAGTCGTCTGCTGCAGAGGTTTACAGAAACGGTACATACTTGTATGTGAGAAAGGGTTAAAACCGTATAAAGAAAATAATCTCATAGTGAACAATTTAACATTTTGCCATAATTATTTCAAAAGTCGTCTGCTGCAGAAGTTCGGAAATGGTATATACTCGTATATGAGAAAGGATTAAATCCGTATATGAAGAAAATTATCTCACTATGAGCAATTTCACTTTTTGCCACAATAGTTTCAACATTTCTCTGTTGCATAGGCTCATAAAGGGTATATATATATTCTCGTAAGTGGGATTAAAACCTTATATGAAGAACATTATCTCAATGTGAACAATGGTTTCAAAAGTCCATTGATGCAGAGGCTCATAAATGGTATATATATATATATTCTTGGATTGGAGAAAGGGTTAAAACCGTATATGAAGAATATTATCTCATTTTGAACAATTTAACCTTTTGCCATAATGCTTTCAGAAGTCGTCTACTGCAGAGGTTCAGAAACGGTATATACTTGTATGTGACAGTGGGTTAAAACCGTATATGAAGAAAATGATCTCATTGTGAACAACAATTTAACCTTTCGCCATAATGATTTCAAAAGTCGTCTACTGCAGAGGTTCAGAAATGGTTTATATATTCTCGTATGAAGAAAATTATCTCACTATTAGTACTTCCACTTTTTGCCACAATGTTTTCAAAAGTCCTCTGTTGCAGAGGATCATAAATGGTATATAATCTCGTATGTGAGAAAGAGTTTAAACCATATATGAAGGTATTATCTAATTGTGAACATTTTAACCTTTTTTCCATAATGATTCCAAAAGTCGTCTGCAGCAGAGGTTCAGAAATGGTATATATATTTTCGTATGTGAGAAAGGGTAAAAACCGTATAAGAAGAACATTATCTAAGTATTAGCAATTCCACTTTTTGTGAACAATTTAACCCTTTGCCATAATGATTTCAAAAGTCGTCTGCTGCAGAGGTTCAGAAATGGTATATACCCGTGTGTGATAAAAGGTTAAACCGTATATAAAGAAAATTATCTCATTGTGAACAATTTTACCTTTTGTCATAATGATTTCAAAAGTCGTCTGCTGCGGAGGTTCAGAAATGGTATGTACTCGAATTTGAGAAAGGGTTAACACCGTATATGAAGAAATGTCGCAATGGTTTCAAAAGTCTTCTGCTACAGAGTTCCAGAAATGGTATATACTCGTATGTGAGAAAGGGTTAAAAGTCGTCTACTGAAGAGATTTAGATAGGGTATATATTCGTATGTAGGAAATGGTTAAAACCGTAAATGGAGAAAAGCTTGTTATATATGTAGTTTCACTTTTTGCCACAACGATACCAAAAGTCTTGAAGTTCTGTTGAGGGTATGTACTCATATAAGGCAAAGGGTAATGTGGTATGTGTAATATAGGAACCAGACTACATTTAGCGCGCCATTTTTGGTTCACGGTTTAAGGACTATTGAAATAGTATAAAGCGTATGAGGCAGGAAACCAATTTAGTAGAAGGGTTCTCTATTTTACTGTTTAGACGAGATACAGTATGAATTTCGCTTAACTAAAAATGCATACATTAAATTAATATACCTGCCTTTGTCTTTTTTTTTAAATTTAAAACTCTCACATGTACATAGATTGGAAGAGGGATGCTTTAAAGGCATTTACCTTAAATTGATATACTTTGTAAGGACAAATAGTAATCCAGATATGTGGTCATCAGGCATGTCTAAAGATCCCTTCAAAGCATTACTACAGGAAGCGGCTACCAATAAAACAACGAACTATGTCGTGTAAAACAATCAGCGCTTTTAAACCTTTATCTACTAATGTTTTCTGGTTCAAAATGAATGATCCAGTATAATAAAATATTGCACCAAGATAATTAAAATCATTTACAATGTATATATGCTTGCGTTATCATATGTCCAACACTCATTAACCCTTAAATCACCTCTTTTTCTAAAGACAACGATTTTTGTTCTGTCAATATTGACTTCCAATCCCCATTTATTACAGTATTTATACAAATTATTTTAACTAGTTTTAAAATCTACTGGATCATCATTCAAAACAGCCATGTCGTCTGCAAATAGGAAAAGTTATTTTCTGTCAGCGAGGTGATTTCTGCAAGAGTCGTAATACCCCCAGTGGATGCATACATTATTAAAGAAGTGACCTTCAAGCAGGTATAGGTGTGACTCAAGCAACTAATTTCAACTCTATTCAATAAATATATATTTTTCGTTTAGATATATTTCATATCTATTAAAACATGTACATTATAGTAAATACACAGATACAAGTATTTAAACCCTTTGAAATTCTTCATTTACAGCGTTTTCAAAGTCTTAGGATGTAGATTTGTTTTATACGGGTAAAGCATTTTTTCATTTCCACGACTTCTACTTGAAAAAGACCTCAAAACTCTGCTTGAATCCGCAAAGACCCTCAGAGGGTCCAATATTTTGATATAGTTTTAACAGAAACGCTTACAATACGTCACTTGTGTTGTTTGAAAAGTGTGAGCCATTTAATGCTCTATAAGCAACTTCTTCAAATAAACAGAGCTCTATTAAAAAACCCAGAGATTTACCCATTTGCTTTTATGAGCTATAATGTTTTATTTCGATTTGTGTTGAAAGAACGAAAGTACTTAGGTACGAACCTATCATAAATGTCATGTGAGCATCATGTGACAGTTACGTGTTTAAGCAAATGGCTACCAGTACAAGGAAGTTTTCATAATGATTAGAATTGTAAACAATTATTTAGTTTTCCTGCTTTTTTTCTCTGCCCTGACTGTTGAAGGTACGGCAGTTACGACTGCTTGTACAATTGGAGGTTATGATTTATCACTCCTCAAAGGGTAGGTAGCACGCACGTTTTATTCTCCAGAAATATAAATAATATTTAATCGCTCGTTCGTGAACATTATTTTTCGTCCGGTCAGGTGTTAATGAATCATGACGGTGTAGATTACACAACAATACATATACCAACTGATGATGTTTAAGTCTTTTCAAATGAATATAGTGTCAGATAATTCGACCATTTTCTTTGCAATGAAACGCCTGTATTAATTTAGAGAACTTTGTTACAAGTGTATTTGGGAGAAAATAAGTCCAGGTTTCTGTTCTAGGAATGCGATTTTATATTATGACTGTTCGCATCCTGTGAAATGCAATATGTAACTGCAATATATTGAGACTGACACTGATTTGATATCTTATTTTATGTACTTAATAAACATTACGGAGCATACTTATTGTTCTCTGAATATCAATTCTAAAGGACCCCAGTTAACAATGTAAACACAGAGGTAATTTCTGTTGTTTATCAGTTACATTCAAGGATTGATCAAGAATTACGTGGACTATTTTAATAAATTACAAATCTTTCCACACAGTTCCTTGAAATTTTATGTACATAACAATCAACATATCATTGACAAATATAGAAAAAAATCACAGTACTGCATACACCAGTGTTCCCACCTCTTTTTTTTCCTGGGGGTTTTCTGTACCC
>JAUELF010257006.1:0-11554 GCA_031471495.1 Clinocardium nuttallii
TCCGATATTTTACCTGAACTCACTCACTTACCTCGGTTTGATTTCCTAAAAATTATACTATCCGGATTTGCTTATGATAAATGACATTCAGGAGCAATTCCTTATGCCATTACATTTTTCTTGTATAATAAGCATAGACCTCGGTGTGTTTGTATGGAAATATATACCTCGGTGTGTGTGTGAGTGTGTGTGTTTGTTTGTTTGTCTGTCTTCTGTCTGTTGTGTATATAAATATTTGCAGTGCGATTTTATTTTATTTACACTGAAAGTTAATTAGCACTGGTGTTAGACCGTTTGCTAATGGGCCCCTGTTAGGCCGTTTGCTAATACTGGTAGTTTATACCTTTTCTTTCAACGATGTCTTATGCTAATTTCCAGACTACTTCATGTAAAGTGTGTTCCTTCTCAAGGATGTTTAATGTCACTTTCCTGTCACTTTCCACAATGTTTCCTTCATATAACTGCGTCATATCACTGTGTCACGACAGGACAGGACAGAATATAAGCTGTATTCATATAAGGTTAATCTTTAATACACACTATATATATCAGACGATGCTGTTGAGATTGATTGATGTGACATAACATATAACAGAACAGAACAGAACATTTGTATTCATATAGAAATGTACTTCAATAGATTGACAATTAAGATGTACATAAAACATAAACACATCAATCTGACAGTACGTCTGTATGCATGCATATGCATGTGCCTGCAGATCTGTTTGTGTTTGTTTGTCTGTCTATCCGTTTGTAAGTCTATCTGTTTACGTATTTGTATGTCTATCCTGATACAACTGTTGGTGTAAGTAACTGTCAATCTGCCAGTATACATGTATACACAATCGTATTTTGAAACGTATTTTTATCTGAAGATGCGTATACACGTCTATATGTCTATGTGTTTGTCAGTCTGTCTCTCCGTCGAACTGTTGGTGCTACTGTCAATCAGCCAGTATGTCTGTACGCATATACATACATGCGTATTTTAAAACGTACGTTAAACTGAATATGCGTATATACGTCTATATGGCTATCATGCATTTCAATCATCAGCGTGTCTATATTTGTAGGAGTGTTCATTTACGGATTAACAATACACATGTGCATGCTCATGAACACATAACCCCTCTCCCTCTCCCGTTTTCTGTATGTCTATCTGTATTTATATTTTACACGTATTTGTATATGTTATGTCAGTCTTTTTCTCTGTTGCACGGTTGGTGTAACTGGCCATCTGCCAGCATGGATGCATGCATGCGTATACATATGCATATCATAACAATATGCATGTATATTCTTGTATGCACGTCTATGTCTATGTGTCTTTTTAGTTGTGTGTCGATATGTGTATTTATGTCATTCATCGTGCATGTCTATCAGCGTGTCCATATGTGTATACGTGTAGGACGACTGTTCATCCACGGATTGACAATACACATGTGCGTGCGCATGAACACATCCCCCCTCCGCCTCTATTCCGTTTTCCCACGTCTATCTGTTTTTTATGTTTTTCGTGTATTTGTATAGGTATGTCAATCTATCTCTACGTCGCACGGTTGGTGTAACTGGCAATCTGCCAGCATGGGTGCATACATGAGTATACGTCTGCATACCATATCAATAGGTATGTTTATCCTTGTATGCGCGTCTATGTCTATTTGTCTATTTAGTTGTGTGTCGATATGTCTATTTATGTCATTAATCGTCATTCGTGCATGTCTATCAGCGTGTCCATATGTGTATTCGTATAGGATTGTTCATCCACGGATTGACAATACACATGTGCGTGCTCATGAACACACATACCCCCTCCCCCCTCTCTCCCGTTTTCTTTATGTCTATCTGTATTTATGTTCTACGTGTATTTGTATATGTATGTCAGTCTATTTCTCCCTCGCACTGTTGGTGTAACTGCCCATCTGCCAGCACGGATGCATACAAGCGTATACATCTGGATATAATATCAATATGTATGTTTATTCTTGTATGCGCGTCTATGTCTATTTGTCTATTTAGTTGTGTGTCGATATGTCTATTTATGTCATTCATCGTGCATGTCTATCAGCGTGTCCATATGTGTATTCGTATAGGAGTGTTCATCCACGGATTGAGAATACACATGTGCGTGCTCATGATCACATACACCCTCCCCATCTCTCCCGTTTTCTTTATGTCTATCTGTATTTATGTTTTACATGTATTTGAATATGTATGTCAGTCTATCTCTCCGTCGCACGGTTGGTGTAACTGCCCATCTGCCAGCACGGATGCATACAAGCATATACATCTGCATACCATATCAATATGTATGTTTATTCTTGTATGCGCGTCTATGTTTATTTGTCTATTTATTTGTGTGTCAATATGTCTATTTATGTCATTCATCGTGCATGTCTATCAGCGTGTACATATGTGTATTCGTATAGGATTGTTCATCCACGGATTGACAATACACATGTGCGTGGTCATGGACACAAACGCCCTCCCCCTCTCTCCCGTTTTCTTTATGTCTATCTGTATTTATGTTTTACGTGTATTTGTATATGTATGTCAATCTATCCCTCCGCCGCACGGTTGGTATAACTGTCCATCTGCCAGCACGGATGCATACATGCATATACATCTGCACATCATGCGCGTCTATGTCTATTTGTCTATTTAGTTGTGTGTCGATATGTCTATTTATGCCATTCATCGTGCCTGTCTATCATCAGCGTGTCTATATTCGTATAGGATTGTTCATCCACGGATTGACAATACACATCTCTCTCGGGTTTTTTATGTATATCTGTATTTATGTTTTGACATTCATTTGTATATGTATATGTTTATGTCAGTCTATCTCTCCGTCGAACTGTTGGTGTTATTATCAATCAGCCAGTATGTCTGTACGCATATACATACATGCGTATTCCAAGACGTATGTTTATCTGAATAGGCGTTTACACGTCTATCTGTCTATGGTTTTGTATGTCTATTCATGTCTATCATCATATATGTCGATCATCGTGTGTCTCTTCCGTTGCTTATGTTTATGTCTATCACTATGTAAGTGTAACGGCATCTATCATTTGTCTCTAAATATATGCCTATCTGAAAGCATGCCCATTTGAGCCTATGTCTGTCTGTATTCATGTCTTCATGTGTACATGTATGTCCGTCTATATGTTGGTGTAAATGTCAATCTGCCAGTCTGTGTGTGTGTGTGTACGTACGTATGTGTATGTGTGTATGTATGTATGTGTATATGTACAGACAGACATACAGACATACATACAGGGGGATTGAGAGACAGAGAGCGTTGGGCAACTATGATAGTATTAGTTCCCTACTGACCGGTTGTTGGACTATATGTTTGCGCGTGTCTGTCAGTCCGTCCGTCAATTCGTCTGAAATTTCTTGTCCGGGCTGCATCATTGAACGCAATTTGATATTACTTTACACAATTATTCTCCATAACAAGATGATGTGTCATGCACATCACTCGGCAACTCACTCCCAATAAGGCACAAACAATAGACAATGGGCTATCCTCGTACGGTAGGGGACTTTTGTATTGATTGCAATACTCCATAACTTGTTGTTATTGTTTCAGAGTATATTGATAATGCTGTGCCAACCTGCTTAGCTGTGTAATGTCAAAGAGCAGTGATTTTAGCTCCTCAGTAGTCATCATCGATTCGAACGGGTATTTAACTTACTTATTTCTCACTATAAATGAGCCGTCCCGCGAAAAAAAACCCATTATGGCATCTGCGTAATGTATTGATTCAGATCAGCACGGGCAGTCCACGCTGACTGATCTGGGCCGACACATTCCTTCACAGGAGATATCGGTATAGAGTAATGATTTTAAAACAGAAAATCCACAGGGGGCGAAAAGTGTATATACGGGCGACATGCTTAGGCTGATCCGGGTCGAGTCCACAATATTGGTTCACATGTAACTATCATACCAGATAAAAACGTCTCACCCTTCTTCAGTATATGTGTCCTCATTTAGAAGAGCAATAAATGACACTTCAACGACGTCACCGTATGTTCCAATCCAAAGCCCATATTTAATATGCCTCTGCAGCAGACGACTTTTGAAATAATTGTGACAATAGGTAAAAGTGCTCAAAACCAACAATTTCTGCTTTTGAAACAACATTTTCAACTAATAATAATATTGTATTTAAAAAGAATTTCCACATTGTATTCTACATGTTTTCAAAGTCGTCTCTGCAGATGTGTTGTGTGTGGGAAAGGGTTAATTAACAATTTCCCTTTTGCATTTTGACGCATCTCTACACAATGGCTTTCGAAAACACTAAAAGTATTTTTTCTAGATTTTGTCGTCTGCTGCAGATTTGTTGTATGTGGGAATGCGTAAAAAAAGACAGGAATACGCCGTGCTCAAGTGGTTATCATCGGGGTTTTGAAACAGGGCCTCCCGTGTTCGATCCCCAGTGGTGGTTGTCACGTTGGATTGCTATCGGGTTAGGCACATTTACTAGCCTAGAACTGGTTTGCTTTCCCAGGAATCACGAATAAGTGAACTTTCGCCGTGATATAACTGTTATAATGTAAAAAAAAAACATACAACCCAAAACAATCAAAATAAACATGACAGAAAAGGACATTGTTATTATGATATGTAGAAGTCACGCGACGCATACACACAGTGACACTCTTACCACCGTATTCACTGTCCGCCTACATGTTATATAGATTACAAATATCTATATTTAAGAATCAAAGCACTATGGTGCTGACGGCCTGGGGGCTGCAGGAAGAAAGGAGAAGAAGCGGAAATGTGAAAGGAAATAACAATTGCAGCTTATATTTATTAATCGCCGGGCAGAAGCCCGCGATTTATATGTTTAATAGCTTTTCAGAAATCACATGGGAGGATGAATTATTATTAGAAAGAAAAATATTTAAATGTTTTGAACATATTACAGTTGTGGTTGTTTAAAAACCACTAAGTTATGACACATCTAACATGAAATAAATAATCCGATATTTTAGGTATTGCAGTGTCTTTATTTTGACTCGCATGTTTGTGTTTTTGACTTATTTACGAAGACAAAAAGAGTCCCTGTTAGTCTTGATGCATGTCACCGTCGAGTCGAGTTAATAATCACGTCGAATTTTCGTTTGAATTGAAATTTTAACTAGTTGAATGTAGTTTTCTTTTGTTCAGAGAGACGTTTTGCTTTGTATAGAATTCATTTAATAATGTTAAATAAACCATGTAAACGATCCATGTTTATATAAAATAGGAACTGTTTCTAAGCTAAATATAGATATTGTTGTGCTTTAGATTTGGTGACCGATATGAAAAGCGAGTGCTCACACTATTAACGTTTTAGTTTAGATTAGTCGATATAAACTAGTGAAATAAACAAATATAAGAAATATATGTTGAACGTCTTTATGCTACCTCTTCAGTTCGTGACCTAGTTTCATATTCCAAATCGTAAGTAATCGGAAGTAAAATGTAAACTGCGAAAACTTGACGGAGTAAATCGCTCTAAAAAGTGATTTCTTATGTTTTTGTAGAATTACCTTCTTTTATTGAAATTAATAACAAAGGTGTTCTTTATTTAAGTTATTATAGATCATGCGGTACAAGTAATAAACACTTATACAATGCTGTTATAAATCTATAAAAATGCAATGCAAATATCTGTCCAATGCCGTACTTAAATTTTAATTAGTTTTCAATCAAAACATGTATAACGTTTCTTAAAGATTTTATATATTCGATAATTACAAACTTCAGATTGTCTATCGTCAAAATGCAATTGTAATAAGAAATAAATTAATGTATTCTTTCTCGTCGACATTGATGCCTTGCATCAACTTTCTTTCGTGTAGTTATTGTTAACAAGTTAACAGATCATATCAAACATAGTCAATATTATGAAACTGGCATTCGCAAAGTAGGAGCCTTATAACGCTCACCAGAGTGCAAGAGCTCACAAGTATACAAATTGACATGTTTTCGTCGCGCGGACCATACGGGCTCCGGGGTGAGTCCGCCACTGCATATGAACGCGACTTCTTTGTTTTTTCCGTTCCGATTTGCGAATGTTAATGAGCTACCATATTTGACCTCTCAGCGCATACAATTTTAAAGCAGTTGTTTAAATTATATTGAAGTTATTGTGCCATAAGTTTTTCACTGATGTTCCAACAACCTTATAATGATCTTTTTCGGAGAGATTTTACCTTTTGCTTGCAGATGTGTTCAATCAATGATGCACTATTTTTTTCGCGCAGTCTCAACCTGCGTGAATCGGTGCTGACAACAATTGACAGGCTAACAACTCCGAAAAAATGGTTATATTACTATGACCAGGGGCTAAAGCCCCAGACCAAAAATCAGAAGTAATGCGGACACATCACGCACAAAGACACGTGACAGCAAGACTCATCTATAAGAGGCACGTCATACGAACATTTTGGGACGTTTTGATACGTGTGCATTGATTGTTTCGCAGGCTGATCTGGTCGACACATTATACAGATGCCACAATGTTGGTTTTCTCGCGGGACAGCTCATATTTTCTTCTTTTATTCCAAGACCTCTAAATTTCGATTTTCGTATCACGTGGTTGAAGTATTACTTCATTATACTATCAATGGCATTGCGTCATATGCATTACGGCCAATGAAAATTAACAACTCATCTTTATTAACAACTCATCTTTATTAACAACTCATCTTTATTAACAACTCATCTTTATTAACAACTCATCTTTATTCTGTCGTCGGTAATTAAACATGCCATAATGGAGCTTTATACTGTCCTAGACCATTATAAATGAATGATTGTCGTATAGTAAGAACCGTTTTTAGAAATGTCTTGGGAGAAAAGCTCGATTACTGAATTCTCAGTGCTGATCTGGATCTTGAAAAGAAAGTCAAAATAATCCAAATCCTTTGTTAATGCTTATGTATCCATTTTCCACTTTTATACAATAAGTATGCAGCATACGACTTTAAAAACATCATAGATGTAACAAACTATGAGGAGAATCTTTGTAAACGAAAGTTTAGTAATTAAATAAATTGGAAACATAATTGCTCAAAAAGTCCGTCTGTTAGATATGTATTAAATGACGTTCCCATGTTGGAAATGGATAAGTATGCATACGTAACATTGGGTAGGGTAGATGTATTAGTAATTATGATAGATGGGCTACACGTTCATTGAAAGTTTAAGTTAGCATTATATCTTTTGCACTTCTGGTACGAATCGTTACAAATCGTGAGCAACCAAACACCCATGCTGAACGCAAGACAGACTGTATAACCAGATTGAGATCAAGGCAACATCTCGATAGACTGTGCAGAGGCAAATATTGCTCGGGATATTCTCTTGTTGTATATTCCCGTCGAACGGTGTGGTGTGTTCATGTGCCGTGGCAAAGATATTAACAAAACATTGAATATTAAATTGCAATATCATTCAGTATCTTCAACCTGACATATCACGACATAGTTTGCATAATATTGTTTACGCCGCGTCACGAGAAAACCAGCAGTGTGGTCTCTGCGTAATGTATCGATCGGGATCAGCCTAAGCATGCCGCGAATATTAAATTGCAATATCATTCAGTATCTTTAACCGGACATATCACGACATAGTTTGCATAATATTGTTTACGCCGCGTCACGAGAAACCCAGCAGTGTGGTCTCTGCGTAATGTATCGAACCGGATCAGCCTAAGCATGCCGCGCAGGCTTACCCGGATATACGCTTTTCGTTACCTGTGGTCTTTCTGTTTCAGGAATTATCACTCTATACCGCTATCCCCTGAAACAGAATGTGTCGGCCCGGATCAGTCTGTGCGGACTGCGCAGGCTAATCTGGGTCGACACAGATGCAGAGGCCATACTGTTGGTGTTTTCGCAGGACGGCTCGTATTATTTACGCCTCGTCGCCGAAATTTGTAATACCAACACTTTAATAAATCCGGTCACATTGTCATGTAATGTTTAACTTTTTAAAATCGGCAAATATATTTAAACGTACGTTATTCAATGACAGGGATTGGCACACACTCAATTAGCTTATACTTACGTGATGTAAGAAGTACCCCCTATGGTATCCGGAGGAAATATTCGTGATGGATTGACACGAACTCAATTATATTAAATGTACGTGATGTAAGAAATACTCCAAGCATGGGTAGAAAAAATATCACTTAATGAAACTTTTTATATCAGACGTTTTTTAATTTTGAAAGTTAATCCTCTAGATATTTTGCAATCGCTTAACATTCTAGTTCGTTTACAGTTTTAACCGTTGTATGGCCAAGTCGCCGCCAACACATACTTTACACTAGCACACAGATCGCAGCCCGGACTGAATATAAAAGGACATATCCAATGAAATAAAGATAATTCAATGCCTGCGTTAGTGCTCTCAAGTTATAGAATTAGTAACTTCTTAGTAACTTTCCATCACTTTACACCAGTATCCGTCATAAAAACGTGAACCACGCTTTCTCTAGTTCGAGACGTCTATCTATAAAAACTTTGGTTAACAATCCCCACATTTTATATCAGTTTTGGGTATAATAAATGAAAGACAATGACAACTGGTTTTTTTTTTCAATTTATAATCAGAACAGGTTTATAGGATCTATAACCATTTTAATAAAATACATTATAGATGTATACCTTCCACTATATATCAGCTATGCATCGAATTATTCAAAGGGTGCCTATTATAAATGCTCATTTTGAACTCGCATAATGATTGATTAAATAAAATAACCGCAATCAGGTATGTTGCAAAGTATCTCGTTGAAGCATTTCAAATAAGAAAGCAATGTTTGGAAAAATAAGGATACATTTAATGATGTATTATGTATTATGATAATTGAACAACAATCCAATAACTGTTTGTAAAGCAATATTAAAGATCGTTTAATCATAAATATTACAATATTTAAGTATGTATCTCAATAACTGTTTTTTGGTAATATAACTCATTCAAATTGTGTCATTCTTATTGTATAATTTGTAAATATTAGAGTATATGGGCCGGAGGCCTAAATACTGGAATAAAGAATTGAATTGAATATCGTTGGTCTGTCAGCTCAAAATATGTATTTTACATAATTCGTTTTTCAAAACGCATAACATCAAATCCTTAAATTGAATTATAGGAATATATTCATAGCAATAAATTCAGTGATTCAAAAGGAAATTGTCAGGTATCACAATAACTACTATAATTAATTCACGTTATCCATTTTAATTGAGCTTTTATTTTTTGTCATTTTCTAAAGATTCATTATATTCTTTTGGTCATACTGTTACGTATACGTTTTCAACTGACTTAATTTCATTGAAATTCGAATAATTTCTAAAAGCTAAATATTCTGACGTGCTAGGCCTGATCCCCCTTTCCCACATAATGCAAATCTGCAGCAGACGAGTTTGAAAACAATCATGCAAACAGATGGAATATCTCTAATATTTGAACTATTATTGTTGAAAAAAATTGAAAAATATTGTGACAAAATGTGAAATTGCTCATATTGAGCAATTTCTCCTTTTTTTTCACAATATTTTCAAAAGCCGTCTGCATCAACACGAGTCCACAAGTGGGAAAGGTTTAAAATGTGTTTTAATGTAAAGACGCTCATCAATCAATGTGTCAATGCGATAACCAGAAGAGTGTATATATCAAAGTGCTGGCTTTATCTTCCAAATATCCGACTTTCAACTTTTTTTTAAATAACTTGCTATGTGTTTAAATATATACAAGTCGTATTACAGCGATTTGCTTTATGTGTATTTTCTGTTTACCCATATTATCATCAATAACACGCGTCTTGTTTAGAATAGCGTGAAATAGTTGTCTTCGTGTAGGAGGTATGTGTAGTGGCAGGATAAGTTTATTCTATTTTATTGACAAATTAAGTTTAATTATACAGTGGTTTTATCCATGGTTGTTCCTGGGCGAGACGGATTTCTTAACATATTGCTTTACTTCTCATTTCAGATGTTTTATTCATTAGAGACACATGTTAGTGCACTTCCACATCACGTACATGTACTTCACTGATTAACTGCGTCTTGCTCAATAAATAGACTCGCCGTCTGGTATTTACATATGGGTGTTTGTAGTTTTAATGGGAAAGAGTACTGTAACAAACGAAATTTTAAACTAATATGGGAAATGGAACAATTGCTGACAAGGAGCGATAACAATGCAAATCTTTACAAACAAAAGTACAATTATTGCAAAGAGTTAAACCCTTTCCGTGATGGCTTCTACAACATACGAATTTTATAAATATTATAGGGAATCGAGCAATTGGTGACAATGGGCAGCTACACTTATTCACACAATGTATTCAAACCTTTTCCAAGTTGATCCTTTCAATATTCTTAAAAGAAAACCACGTTTTGCTAAATATATTATTTTACAATTTCCCCCTTCAGACCCAATTTGACTAATCGACAGCAGATGAATGAATGTTAAACAGAAATGTCTTGTTTTCCTACAATATTGTTATCACCCGTCAGTGAATTATCAATAATACAGATTCTCCTTTATATATATCTATAGGTGCTATATAAAAGTAAATACAAATTAAAGAGCATTCTTTGGCAATAAAATATTACTTATGCCGTCTGGGAACTACCTTTTTCAACCAGTCCATATGACTGGAACAAAATATGCAAGGGGTCACATTTCTGCTTAACTCTTTCTCTAATAAAGACGGGTTCTAACTCCTTTGCAGCAGACGACTCGGAAAAAGATTGTCTGTTGTCAAAGGTACAATTGCTCAAAATTTGAAATTTATCCTTTTTTCAACAATATTCGATAAATACTTATACTTTGCATGAGTTAATATATAGCTCATGCATAGGAATTTGAGGTATTTAATGTTAATACCACTTTTTTTTGCGGGAAACGATGCCGCTCCTTTCGACGTTACGCCAAAGTGTTACGTCGTTCTTTTGCTACGGTACAGTCAAAAGTAAAAATTATGTTCAATGATTTTGAATCTGTGTTTTACGACTGCTTTTTATACATATCCAAAATGGCGGCCCCCTGGAATTTTTCCAAGTTTCATTTCAGAAAGCTTCATGGGTTATTTAAAAAAAAAATCTCACACCTGTTACCTATGAGCGAAAAAAACAATTCATCGTTTTTTTCGTATTATGCCATATACATTTTTAAAGTTGTCTGCTGTAAATCAAGTATATGTGATAAAGTTGTATGCAGATAGTAAAAATAGCATATCCAATCTCCTATGCAGAGTACTCACTCATATACACGTTAATGTAATGATAGCCATTAGTGTAAGAGAGTGTAGCATATCATGTAAATAGGCAATTAATAATATGTATAGGTGCTACCTATTTCGGGTAAACATTTATTAACTTTTGTGATCGGTCAGTTATTTACGTCAATTACGAGACCTACCGACCTAAGTAAAGAGAATAAAAACCATCAGGTTAAGCTTATATTTAACTTTAAAATATGGCCAAGATTTTAAATCCATGAAATTATGATGAGAGGTACAAC